>CM050413.1:50358936-50446436 GCA_027564155.1 Gymnocypris eckloni scoliostomus | reverse complement strand
CAAGACATTAAGAAAACGATATACTAAAATAACACTGGAGAGGGGTGCTATTACTTTTCTCAGCAATCAAGAGTTTTACCCCATGGATAATACAGGAAGAAATTATTATTGAAAGAGTAACAAGAACCAGTCATTTTCTAAAGAAAATATTAAAACATGGTTCACATATCTAGTGTATATAAATTGTGTACAGCATGGAAACAAGTCGCTAAAAGCCAATAGGAACGTTTTTTTTTTTTTTTCTCAGAGCTATCTTGGTCACTGGCGGTAAGAAAATGTTCATTTATCATCTCCAATTATTTAAGACATACAGGCAAATGTTTTCTCCTCTTCAGGATGAAAAGCAAGTTTAGATAACAGGATTGACGTGGTCCTGGTTTGTTTTTCATCAAATCTGACTAAATCCATTGCATATATAAGATTATTCAGACATGAAAAAGTGTTTGTACAAAAGAGAGAGAGAGAGAGAGAGAGAGAGAGAGAGAATAATCAAGAGAGAGAGACAAATCTAAGAGAGAGACAGAGAGAAGAGAGAGAGAGAGAGAGAGAGAGAGAGACAGAGAGAGAGAGAGAGAGAGACAGAGAGAGAGAGAGAGAGAGAGAGAGAGAGAGAGAGAAAGAGAGACAGAGACAGAGACAGTGACCATGACAGAGATAGAAAGAGAGAGAGAGAGAGAGAGAGAGAGAGAGAGAGAGAGAGAGAGAGAGAGAGAGAGAGAGAGAGAGAGATGTTGAGAAAAGAGTCTTTTCTTGTTGATAAAGAATCCTACAGACTAACTTAACAGTGTGCTGGGTTACTTCCTCTACTCTCCCCATCAAAATCACTCAGATTCGCTCATGTAAAACATGATTTCTAATTGCTATATTTAATATGTTAATGATTTAATTATTCTTTTAATTAATTTGTTACGACTAAATGACTGACTTAATTCAAGGGCTCTTGGCTTATCTGGGAGAGATGAACGAGTGAGTGGCAGTTGTTTGCTGATGAGCTGTGCACAACATTGGCTTTAGAAAGACAAGCTAGAGTTGTATTTAGAAAGAAAAACTTCTGTGCTGGAAGAGAGTCAACAGAAGAGTCAGTGGAGCATGTTAAATACCATTTAGTAAATCATTTAGTGCCTCGAACTACCAGGCCATTGTTCATAGTTTATCCGTAATCTGGCCTGCAGATAAGTGTTCACCATTAATGTTATCCCATTGTCCTCTGTCAGGTGTGTACTGTAAGTGTGCGATTCACTTTTCACTGGGAGTTTGATTGACAAGTGATCTGACCAATCATAATGCAGAATCTGACATTTTGTCCGAAAAACAAATCAGACAGGAGAGTACATTAACATCGGTGGAATTGAACTTGAAAAACAGTGTATCGACATCTTACCTGAAACAAGATACCTTCTGATGTTCATTCATGTTTATTTCATGCTATAACTAGTAAAGAGGAAGAGATGATCAGTTCACACTGCATGATTTTATCCCCGATTTACACTGTCAACAGGTTTTGTGAAATCACCGACAAATGCCCGAAATCAGAGGCAAATCGGTGCTTGTTCACGCAAGTGACAGTCACGCAGTGTGAATTATTAAAGACTCAATCTGAGAGAATTAATGATGCATCACCAACAACCGTGAAATATTTGCCATGCTAAACATCTGGACCTGTCGACTCAAAATCCTGCTGTATGAAATGAGTTCTGACTGACATAACAATAATCATTTCCTCCTCCATACTCTTTTTTATTTTCTTTTTCACCCTTTCGCTGCACACAGTCCATATGTATCGCAGACTTCTTGCAGACTCCCATCCAGTCTCGTGTGAGAACTCTGATCTCATGTATGATCTTGTGTTATTTATTTATCACTTCTCGCGTGCGTTTGGTTGTGAAACGCAGTTTGTGGACCAGACAGAGTTGTCAGCGATTCTTCCTATTGTAAAGTCACGCAGTGTGTAACATCTGATTCATCGTATTCGTATCCATATCACCCTGCAGCCCAAGACCAGTTGCCCACTGAAGCTAAGCAGGGTTGAGCTGGTCAGTACCTGGATGGGAGACCTCCTGAAAAACTAGGTTGCTGCTGGAAGAGGTGTTAGTGAGACCAGCAGGGGGTGCTCACCCAAAGAGTAGGGGTGTTACCCCAGCATCCTGGCCAAACTAGCCCACTGGCCTCTGAACATCATGACCTCCTAATCATCCCCATCCACTGATTGGCTTCATCACTCTGTCTCCTCTTCACCAGTAAGCTGTGGTGGGCGTTCCGGCGCACTATGGCTGCCGTCGCATCATTCAGGTGGATGCTGCACACTGGTGGTGGATGAGGAGATTACTATGTAAAGCGCTTTGAGTGTCTAGAAAAGCGCTATATAAATGTAACAAATTATTATTATTATTATTCACGGCGTAAGAAAATGAAAATGAAAATGTGAGAGTGGAATGCCATTATCGGACGTAGCAACAGTAACTAAGGGGTGCTGGTCTTTAAGAAGGGTCAATTATAATCTAGGTATTGCCAAAAACTAAATTGCCCCGATTATTATTATTTATGTATTTTTATTCTCGCGGGATTCCCGTGACCCGTGGGATTCCCGAAAAAATGTCAGCCTCTAATTTAAAACTCTCAAAAACACTATTCGGCTAGTCCAGATTGTATAGTTTAAGTCTGAAAACCCTGCTTTAGATTACATCTCACCGCTTTGTGTTTGAGTTTCTATATCTGCTTGTTTTATGTCTGTGAGCATAAAGTGTATTTAGTAAATATCTACCTCTGATACCTTACATTGGATACAGCTCCAGTTTGCATTCACGGCTGAAGTACAACATGACACGAGCTTGTCTCGCTACAGGCAAATCCTTTCAATAAAATCTCCAAATGCACACACATCTGTGAGCCTGCAGTGTCTCCTGTAGCCGATCGTCAAAGTGAGCCTGTTTTGTCTTTCATTGCTACTGTGTTAATGTATTATGCAGATCATTTATTCAATTCGGAGTCAGTAGCCAGAGAAAAACACAATATTTGGACTTTAAAGGTCAAGCATTAGTATTCCAAAGTGTGTTTGTGCTGTTGATTCTTTAGTAATTGCCTCAATAAATAAAACAATTGGTGAGCACATGTGTAGATTTGTTAAAAGGACAGCAAAACCCCTATCCCAGATTGAAAGCACCTGTTTGTTTTCAAAATAAGCATATCACCTAATTTAAATCATAAAAAATGCATGTGTCTCATTAATGATTTAGTTAAAATGACATATACTGTATGCAAGTTGCCAACCATTCTGGCATTGTATTAATTTCCCCATGACATCCCCACAACAAACACAAGTGATGCAAATATTATTTTCTTTCATTTCTAAATCTTAAAGTGCAGGTTTGGTTCAGTTCATGAATGATTCTATGTCTGTTGAGCATTTGTTTTTAACGTTGAGAGAACCGAGATCTCTTGAAAAAGTGTTTGACTGAAATATGATTACAGTGTGGACCAAAAACATCGAAATAAACCAAAAAGACATGATGTTATAAGATGCAACCCTAAAAAGGACAGAAAGCTCAAGCTGGTTCTTCTCGTCATAGGAGCTACGCAAATTACGTTTAATGATCATTTTTATGTTATTAAGTCTCAAGCGATATGTCAGTAAATGTTAATTCATTTTAAATATACTTAGTATGAAATACATTTATTTTAAATATATTATTTTCTATTAAGTGTGATGAGTTTTTGCCTGATCTTTAATAATTTTACTGTGTAATTTAACAATTTATCTGTCAATTCATTCTGAACCATGTAAATCCTTTCGAATAGTAAAATCTCCAAATACACAATAATCTGTGAGCACAATCAAGTGTCTCCATGTAGCCCGATCTAAAGTGAGACATTATCTTCCGTTTCTAACTAGCGTTAATGTATTAAGATCATTTATTAATCTAATCATATCAAGAGAAACAATACACACTTTAAAATATGTCATTAGTATTCTGTGTGTGTTGTGTGTACATTGTACACACACACACACACACACACACACACACACACACACACACACACACACACACACACACACACACACAAACACACAGACACACACACACTACAAACACAGGACCAAACAGGAAATGAAAGATAGCTGAACCAGGTAGACACTAATGAAAACACAGCATGATGGGAAATGGAGTCCATGAGCAGAACAACAGGCAGGAACACAAAACACTGGAACGCAATCTAATGCCTCACACTGGTGCAAGCAACCGGGCGGGACAATATATATATATAATTGTAAAATAAAAATAAAATGTGTAGAATGTTTATAAAATAATGATATTTTATCAGCACAGCCCTCCTGCCAGGAATAACAATGAACAGTATGATCTGTCGCAAATAGTATGCAATTAAATCATTTTCTTTGTTAGCTTTGTGGCTTTCATTTAATTGTAGGAGTGGAAGGTTAAAACATTAGTTTAAGGAATTTAAAGTAATTTGCATCTGGTTAATACTCTTAAAAATAAAGGTGCTTAAATGGTTTTTCACAGCGATGTCATAGAAGAACCATTTTTGGTTCCACAAAGAATTCAGTCAAAGGATCTTTAAATAACTATCTCTTTCTTACCTTTTTATAATCTGAAGAACCTTCTTTCGCCACAAAGAACCTTTTATGAAACAAAGCTTCTTCAGATGTTGAAGGTTCTTTATGGAACCATTTAGACAAAAGGCTTTTTCTATGGCATCGTGAAACACCTTTATTTTTAATAAAGTGTATGGTGATCTCTAATCTAAGTTTTACCAAGTGAAAGAAACTGAATAGGAATATATTTTACACACTCTTTACATACATGTATAATATATCCAGTGTGGACACTAACTATTTGCATTACACTTTTAAGGCAGATTTCGAGCTGGCGTATTGCAGCTTGTGTAAATACCTGAACAGAGATTTGATAAAGATTTTAGCGCGATTACCTGCGTGATGGAGAGTCGAGGAGAGTAATAGGAGATTCATTACGGGACTTCAGCACGGCTGGATCTGCAAACGGCACGTAGCATCTGTTGCTGAGAAGAGGGTGGATTTGGTAGAGATGTTTGCTCTCATCTGTCAGTTTGCCATTCCCAAGAGCTCGAGCAAGTGCAGAAACTGCAATGCTTTGTTGACATTTTCTGGAATCAGACAGAATCCAGAGGTCATGATTTGCCTAATGCTCCCAAATAGGAGTCTGAAAAAGCCAGATCTATTAACCTAAAACATAAACAGCAAACAAATATGGCCCAAAGCGGCTTAGGTTTTGTCAAAGTGAGATTTAGCTGGAAGTGTCTCTGCAGTCTGAGCTTTCAAAGAACGGTATCACATAACAGAGGCAGAACACACTGCTAGTCATTTCTGTTTACCATGAACATATTTGCCGTTTCTCCAGATCTGATGCGTGAGGGATTGAGGTAAAGCCAGCATGATTGCAGCTTTCTTTAACCTACAAGCTCATGCAATCACTAGTGATAAGAACTGATACAAAGTTTTGTTACTTCCTAATTTATTTGCTTACAAAATCCACATGTAGATGAATTTGTGTGTATATTTAAATTACGTGTACAATTATGTGTATAAATGTTAAAAATGAAAATTTCTCCCCCAAATGTTGTTCCAAACACCTTATTTTTAGGAAAACAAACTTCTTGTCAAAAACGTACAATTTAGCATACTTTTAAAAAGACTACTTAATATGGAATTGACTTACTTAAGAATGTACTTAAGCGTGAACTGAATGTAATGTTTTTGGACACTTAATTGCATGTTAATTGTAATTAAATGGAAAATGCATTATCATTTATACAGTATTAAATGCAATTAGCTGAACTTCAGAGTTATTTATTTTATGTTAAGCCCAGTTGCTAACTAGGACTTAATTTCCTCTTATAAGTAATTTCATTATTAGATATAATTAATTTCAAAATGTAAAATAAACTTGAATGGCCTTTCTATTTAAACTGATTTGTCATGTATTCCAATTTATTTGTAATTATACATTTGTAATGATGAAGTTTCAATTAATTACATTTAAAATGTATTAACTTTAAGTATTGAACAATATCGACTAACACACAACTAAATTATAATCAAGTACATGTGCTTCAGTATGTTAGTCAACACATCAAAATAAGTGTATTTATTTAAAGTATGAAAAAAGTATTAAAACTGATTAAAATGTGAAATGTACTTGAAAGTAAATCTTTTAATTTGATTACTACAACGCACACTGTCAAAAGTATATCTAGTGTATTAAATCAAATCAGGCACATGCATGCTTTAAGTACATTTAAATAGCATTTTATTTCATTAATCTTTAAAGAAAATCTCAACAAAAAAAAAATTAACAATTTATGTTGTTATTCCCTGAAAATCCTCCCCACTACCAAAATTTAAACCTGAATTTGAAAGTTTCAAAGCGTTCTGAATTTGAACACTTTAAAAAGTGTGCTTCATGTGGTAAGAAATTAAATAAAATTGCATTTAAGTACACAGAGCCAACTAAATATATTAGGTGGCTACACCAATAATACTAGGGTTAGCTCACGTGGAAATATCTGATTAGAGTAACAACTGCTGGATACCACTGTACAGTGTTGCCTGTGAATGAGATTACAGTACTTTGCAAATTTTGTGTGAACTGTTCCTCTAATAACGTGACTATACATAGGACACATATCGCACAGTATTAGCCACTGTTTGTGTCCTCCACCAATCAAACATCCATATGTCACTGTCACACTGACATCCAATCAAAGTTACAATGCCACTGTTGCTTCATCACTTGCTTGCCCATATAGAAGATCAGTCTACACAGTTAGCCTGTTTTGTTTTCCTACAGTATGTGTGCACTGAGATAAATAAGTCTTCTGCCTCTTCTGGCAAGGTTTTGTCAGGCATCGGACTCCTGTGTTCCCAAAGCGTTGGCTCGCGGTGTTGTTGGGGGAGGGACTGCAGCTCATCTCAGCCAATGAGCCCCTCCTGGGCCCAGCGATGAACTAAATTATTTTTAATGGATCTTCATAAAACCATCTGTAACAGCACACCTGCACACTGGAAGGGCTATCGACAGAGTGATTAGGACCACAGGACCAGCAGATTGCTCTGAGATGTGTAATCATTTTGTTGTATGCCACATAAGAAGACATTCATTTTCTCTAGTGTATGTTTTTCACAGGATGCGATCGGAAAAACATACATTTTACCAGGAACGTGAGAAGCTGTAATACTTCAGCTGATGGAGTTGACTTTTGTTTAGATTACATTTCAGATCAGATTAAATAATGAATTTGATGTTTTTGATTACTGGCAATATTGGATATTTTTAACTAAAAGCTGAAATTGTTTTGATTTTTCTTTATGGTGAGACAGGGACGGTTGTAGCATATTTTATTCTACTGAAATCACACAAAGACTAAACAAAACTGTAAGGTGATAAATCTGACACACACACAAAACAACTGTGAAATGATTTTAATATTTGTTTAATATTCAAAGCTTGCTTGATGTTTTAAATTCCAACATTTATTTATTTTTTACTTTTCTTTTTAACCTTTTCAAATTAAAATGAAAACACTTGAAATGAAAGAGGGTGCCTTTGTGAAGAAGAAGTGTGCTTAATTGTATAGAATGTTCACTTGTAGTGTACTTCAAATCTTATAAAAACTTTAGTATAATATTAATAAAAAATTAAAAAGGCCGCTTAAGTGGACTTCACAATTTCAGGAATATTTCTTAACACACTTCAGCACACTTTTTCAAGGTGCACTTTATAATACTGCCTAATTAAATGTTTTGCTTAATTTCGTTTGAATAATATTTTGTCATGCTTTAAAGAAGTATACTAATTTTGATGTGTTGACTAACATACTAAAGCGTGTGTAAAGTACTCGATTCTAATTTGAACTGTAGTGTTTTAACTGAAAAGATTTAAAAGTGATATATATTTAAATGTATGAAGATAAAACTCTATATAATCGAGTACTTTTCATGTACTTTAGTATGTGAGTCAACACATCAAAATAAGTGCACTTAACTGCAACTTCATCATTACAAATGTGTAACTACAAATATATTTAAATACATGACATAAACGCTTCAATAGAAATGACATTAACGTGTTATATTTTAGTTTACCATAAAAGCTTGCCAGTTCAGCAGTACTTTAACCATATTACAAACACAATAAATGTAATTAAGAAATTATAAGTAAAAATGTACTTAAGTACAACTTAACTTGGTAAAAATAGCATCCCAAGGTCAGCTAATTGTATTTAATATATTAAGGTCAAATGAAAGTAATAAAATAAGAAAGAAACATACTGCAGTTAACAGAACAAGGTCTATTGCAATATTCACTGCCAGATTTAATTGTGGGATCGTACAGGCTGTTATTGTTATGTTTTTAAAATTGACAACACTAGCTGTGACAATAGCACTTTTCATACTCAACATTAATTTACACACTTACACACACAAATTGTAGATTTCAGAACAACAAATCTGTAACGTTGATATAAAAAGTCTGACCTAGTGAGTGTTTTGCTAGTGCTTGTGTCCAGACACCTCGATTTCCCCATTAAAATGTGCTCTGGGATCGTGCTTTTCAAATGGACAGTTTGACCTGGCTGTAGGTGCATGTCTGTGATAAATAAAGGTTAATTGTAAAAGTTAATCTTCACGGTCTGCCAAAGTAATGGCGTTTCAAGTGAACCGAGCTTTATAATGACCCACCACCTCACACGGATACATAGCCCGCAGTCGGTACTCAACACTAGTAATCTCCATTTATAATTCTGTCCACATCATATGTCATCTTATTAGTATAAGGTGGATTATCACAGTTGAGAGCGCTGCGTAGGAAAGGAGTGAGTTTGTGGAGAATATTGAGTGAAGCCGAATTGATTAACCTGCTATGCTAACCATCAAAACAACATAACCCAGCACGGGCGCAGACATATGTCAGTCTATAAAAGTCAAATCACACAGCTGTACAGTATCAATCAGGTGCATCATAAATATTCTGATCATCCTGAAGCATCTCTTGAATACCGAGTCCGATGTTTAGACCTCATCAAGTCATCCTAACCCTGCCCAACCATCCTCATTGGCTATTCTACGGCCGTGTTGGTTTTGTTGTTATATGCCTGTTCTTATTTATTTAAAACATTTTTACCCCAGGGACAAGCCCCAAGTGCCCTTTAAGACCGTGATTTATACAAGACAGACATTGTCCTTGCAAGCCTGGCAGATAGTTTGACAAATTGAATGAGATCAAATTTAATGCAACCTCCATTGGGGTTGGCCACATTATTTTGAAGTGCTTCATTACAATGGAAGAGAAGGCTGGGTATCTTCATTTGGGACACTGGAGACCTCAATTCATCACATTCAATAAAGAACTGGAGCAGTGCCACAACACGGGGAGCAACAGTAACAAGTGCAAACAGAAGCACTCACTGCGTATTGATTGCTTTCGCTTAAGAAACAATGCAGAAGGATAAACCGCGGCGCAGATGTTAGAAACGGTCTTGTTTAAATATGCCTGAGATGGAATTAAAATGTTTCGTGAGGATGTTAGTTGACTGAAATACTTAAGTTTTCAGGTAAAGACTCCACAGAATATTCCCTGACCATATAATGTGTACAAAACACAAAACTGGTAAAGCCAGAAATCGTTAGCCCAGATTGGATGTGATCGCAGAAATACAGGTTTCAGGAGCCACAGGGTAATATCAGTTCACCAGCAAACAACATTGGGTTTATATAATATGTTGGACAAACCAGATCCTGGATTTGTCAAAGTTTACAAGGTTAATGCAAAAAATTATATTCAGAGTTTCGCTTGAGAGTTCCATAAAGAACCTTTAACATCCATCGAATCTTTCCATTGCACAAAATATTATATATATTTATATATATATATATATATATATATATATATATATATATAAATAATGGAACAAGTTCTATTCATACATACATGTATAAACCTTGCTAGGATTTTGGTCTGAAAAATAAGCCCAAAATAAACAACTTCTTGTTCAGAGAGGTAGAGCATACACAAGTCATTCAGTTTGCATATGGCACCCCTATATTCACCACTTTACTTCTTTTTTTCGTTTTCAATTTTCTACCAATCCTTGAACCATTTCTACACTCTACAAACAAATGCCATTAAACACTAACAGGAATTTCACATTACTAACACACACACACACACACACACACACACACACACATGTTGGTTTTTATGGTTTACGGGGACTCTCCATAGGCGTAATGGTTTTTATACTGTACAAGCTGTATGTGCTATTGCCCTACACCTACCCTACACCTAAACTTAGCCCTCACAGGAGACGGTGCATTTCTATTTTCCCTCAAAAAAACTCACACTGTATGATTTATAAGCGTTTTAAATTATGGGGACACTGAAAATGTCCTCATAAATCACCTTCTCCTTGTAATACCTATGTCATACCCATGTCATTATACAAATTTGTGTCCTCATAAACCACATAAACATGCCCACACACACACACACACACACACACACACCACACACACACACACACACACACACACACACACACACAGCAACAACACAATTGATTCTTAATTTCTACTGGAAATGCATTCCAATTTTCTAAATTATCAAGTCAGTTTACTAAAAGTTTAATACATTTTTGTTTAATCCAGTAACACACAACGTTCAGTTTAAATTACACACAAAATTAAGATGATGTAATAATCAACATTATTGTGTCAAAAGAAGTCAGTAAAATAATACTGAGTCCCTCACAATTTTCAAGCAACACCTGAAAACTCATCTCTTCCGTTTTTACTTGACTTCTGCTCCTTCTTCATCATAAAAAAACAAAAAAAACAACCTTTGTTCTCTTTCCGTAACCTCTCCCTGTCTAGCTAGTTTTGCTCTGAACAATGCCTGAAATGTTGTATTACAACATGTTTTATTCTGTTTTCCTCTTTTTAATTTATCGCTTATTGTATTCCTCAATTGTAAGTCGCTTTGGATAAAAGCGTCTGCTAAATGCATAAATGTAACGTTCACCATTAAACGAAGCTCAGCTGAAGCACTGTGACACTCGAGGTTGAAAACCCAGAGGAGCTTGATGAAGCAACTGGTCTGATCACATGTGTCGCTCAAAGAGAAGCCATCTTGTTCCTGAGCCAGATGTGACTGTTATGTGGCGTCTGGGACACACTCATCTGCTGTTTCTTTGTCAAACCTTTCTTTCTTTCGTTCTTCTTTTAAAAGGCTGTTTTTTGTCGCCTCACCTCTTTATAACCTCACTCTTTTATTCTGGTGTTTTTCAAAGCAAAGCTCTGTCTTTGTTTTCCCTCTTTTATCGTGTCCTATTATCTATCTCTCTAACTTGCGCTCCCCTCGATCTAATATCGCAGGCAGATGCTCGGGAGCCCCGAGAGAGTTTCTGTAAAATAAAAGCCTTAATGAATCGCCCGACTGCTTCGATGCTTAGTGCCGGTCACATCTGTAGTCTCTCTCTCGGTGACTCTCAATTCCTAACAGGTAGCACTTATTATCTGCAAGACAAAAAATAATAATAAAATAAAAATAAAAGGGCTAAAATATTTCATACCACAATGTTTATGAGAAAGTTTCTTCTATCAGGTAAAAAGCAGTCATTCAAATCGAACAGAAGGCACATGCCTCCTCCAATATTGATTTTAAATCAAATTCAATACATATATATTGAAAATTAACGTGCATTATTAGTGTAGACAAAATGGGCTTTTCTTAAAAAATGTAACTGTAATTTGCTGTAAATTGAAAAGCCACATTCTTGTTCCTTGATATTTTTTCCCTTTGCAATAAATATCAAACTGCTCCTTTCCACAAAATTGAAATGTCAATTGATAATTAGCTGTTCAAGTTGATTTTCCTCTTTTTTTATTAAAAACAGACACATCTTAGGTCAGGATTTAACTGGGACTTAAACCAAAGTCACCTTTCCTAAACTCTACTGGCTGTTCAGAACAGCTTTTAATATATATATAAAAATTGATGTCCCTCAACAAAAAAAAAACCCCAAAAACAAAATAGAAAATATAATAAAATATATATATATATATATATATATACACAGGACACACACTATATGCCAAAAGTATTTGGTCACCCCCTTCAAATGAAAGGTTTGACTACTTTAGTAATTGTATATATTGTATGTATTGTATATATCTTATTCATTTAATTATACAAATTAAAATTCAATTAACACATAATTATTTTGGATTTGTTTTTTATCAGGTTTTTAAATAATAAAAAAATGCTGTCACTGGGGTAGTACACATTTGTAGCTTATTTACCCCTAAAAGGGGTGCATATAAGTTTTGAACAGGTACCGCACCATTGACTGTTTTTGTGCCTTTTTTTCAGAGAGTGTAGCTTTGACTAACAGTGTATAGACTTTGCATTTATGTTTGAATATGAAACACAATTATCTGATTTTTTTATTTCAGTAAATAACTCACAGAACCAATGATATGAGCTTTGTTATTTAACAGCTAATGACTTAGATGCTGAGTTGGTGATTCTGCAAGGGTCACGGCTCTGAGTCGAGTGTTTTGCTCTTTGCCCCTTGTGGGGAAGCAATCACAAACTAATTAGCAATTAATGTGTATCCTCGCCGTCCTCTAGCCCAATGAGGGGTGGCTTTCACAGGAGAAGACAACTACGTTCCCCATTATAAATTACCATTATAATGATTGATGTGTTCTAAGAAGTTTTGTCATTGATGATTGTTTTTCTTTTTTTCTGTTTATTTCATTACGTTAAGCACAGTTATGGGTTTAATGGAAGTTTGGAGGAACAGGTGATGGGGCTAATTAGTCATTAGCAAAGAGTTTCAGGTCCCAAATGACAAGTGCATGCTTTACAAGGTCATAATTTGATTAAAGTGCCTGCGAGTGATAGGAGAGACAACCGCGGCATGATTAACTTGTCTCTGGGTGCCGCGTGGACTGAGAGCAGCGTAACTTCATCATGTGTGTTGATACACATGCGCTTGTCCACATATAGAGGTGACTGAAGAACTTCACAGCAAACAACCAGTGAATTAATCAAATGAAAAAGGTAATTTTTCCAAAATCTGCAAATTCCTATATCATTAATTTAGTCCTATCATAGTCTCGCGTAGCCAGACCTTCAGACTGACGGCTGAAGGTCTGGAATAGATGCAGCTTTCATTGGCCAAGGCCCGCCCACAGGCCGTTTGACCGACATGTCAAACAACCAATCACAATTTGTTTCGTTCAGCATCACGTTTCGGGGCGTGGAAATGTCGCCACAATAACAGTGTAAAACTCTCGGATGTATTTTAAAGATTCTCTGCCGCAAACTTGAAATATTTCACATACTTTTGAAATTCCAGCGTTTATTTGGCCTTGATAAGCGCTCGTTGTCACAGCTGTAAACACGACGGATTTCTTCTTTCGTGAGGGGGGTTTGGCGCCACTGCATCTTTGTTTCCAGGCGAAACGTTAAAGAACGCGATACACACGTCTCCTGGAAATCCTGTATAATTCAACCAATCAGAGGATGACTTAGAAACTTCTGAAGTGTTTCCAGATAAGTGCACCATATGCATCAGACGTTTAGCCAACGGTCCGTGGAGTGACATCTGAGGCTGAGACTAGTCCTACCATACAACACAGAAGACATTTATTTAGTAAAAACACAGCACATTTCTTTTGAAGAATATACTCATTTATGAATAGAATTTAATCGCATGCTAATTGCAATTGTAATATAACTTAAATTTATATATATTGACCCACTTAAAGGATTAGTTCACTTTCAAATTAAAATTTCCTGATAATTCACCCCCACGTCATCCAAGATGTTTATGCATTTCTTTCCCTGGGGCGCCCACAGTTTGAAAACCCCTGCAATAGTGAATAGCACTATAGCTTTACATGTTCTTTACTATATCAATACAACAAAACAAAACAAGTGTACCTCTTTAAATTGTAACAAAAGATTAAATGTAATGTTTAATTCATTTATTTAAAGTGTACTTTAAATTAAAACAGTTTTTTTTACATTACTAGAAAGGGCACTTTATAAAAGTGTACGAAAGATGTAAGTGTAAAGCCCAAAATATACTGTATACGTTTTTTACATGTCTGCTGTACAGTCGAACGCTTTAGTCTTTCAAAGTATACTTCATTATAGCATGCGCAAATGCAGACGGTATAATAATGCGCTTTAGAAAGCCTCATCTTTGTCCAGCATCTGATCTATTTTCTCCATTAGTTATGACCGATATCTCATAACCCCTCATAGAAACACTTGTCAATGCTGCCGCCTGTTGTTTTACAGTCTCCACACCGTCTCTTTAGTTTCGTTTTCTACTGTGAGAGACAGCCAGTGCCAGTGCTGCCACCTCGTGGAACAACAGATCACTGCAAAAAAAGTCAATGCGCATGTGCGACTAGCGCGTACAAAGTACACACGGTTTCAAAAATCGGAGGGTGTGCATATAGTATGTGCTTACTATTGTGGTAACGAAATTTGCATAACGTGCACTGTATGCGGATCCTCGCGCTTGCCTAAAAACCATATACTAATGGTGCATTCAAGTCATGTCAGATACATCGTATTTACCAGTTGAACGCACATGAACACCATCACAAAGTCGTTATTCAAAACTATATGTTACAAAATATTATATTATTGTATAATTATAATAGAATATATAATTATTCAGTTTACATCACCTTCATAAATTAAATTAAAATGGAAAAAATGAAAAAACATTGATGCACATTCTTCATTCAATATTTTGTAGGCCTAGATATAGAGTTAAAAAAATCGTTGAATTTTATGTAGAAAAGTTAAATTGCCATCTTTTTTCTGACCAAAGTGACTTGAATGCACCCGACGTTGTAATAAAGACTTGTCAACTCATAAGTACGAATGTCCCAGGAGGACTTGAACATACTTTTTATTAATACTTGAGGACATAAACACAGGACATGTCCCATTGAACAGACTTTGAGGACATGTCCCAGGAGGACTTGTACTTGACATGTCCCAGGAGGACTTGAACATACTTGAGGACATGTCCCAGGGACTTGAACATACTTGAGGACATGTCCCAGGAGGACTTGAACATACTTGAGGACATGTCCCAGGAGGACTTGAACATACTTGAGGACATGTCCCAGGAGGACTTGAACATACTTGAGGACATGTCCCAGGAGGACTTGAACATACTTGAACATGTACATACTTATGTGTTGAATGTAAATACTTGAGGACATGTCCCAGATTTACACTTGAGGACATGGAGTACTAAATGCAAATATAACAGGTTGACAAAATACTTGAGGACATGTCCCAGGACTTGAACATACTTGAGGACATGTCCCAGGAGTAGACTTGACTTGAGGACATGTCCCAGGAGGACTTACATGTTGAGGACATGTCCCAGGATTGAACACTTGAGGACATGTCCCGGACTTTGGAGGACTTAATGTCCCAGGATGTCATCAGCATGTCCATTAGGACTCTGTAGTTATTCAGAACATGTGGAACATCTCTGGAGGACTTGAACATACTTGAGGACATGTCAGGAGGAAACAGTATTATTTCCATATTTGGATCAACATAGACATTTCCCAGGAGGACTTGAACATACTTGAGGACATGTCAGGAGGACTTGAACACGCCTGACATGTCCTTACAGACTTGAACATATTTATGTCAACTTTATTGTGCTGTTACGCATTTCATGAATTTATTTAAATCTCATTCAGTACATCAAGCATATTTATTTTTCACAAAGGTATATTGTTAATGTGACAAGATGAGCTTTGCATTTAATATTATGCTATTCAAGAGACGCATGCTTCTCTTCACAGGTAATACTATACATTTGTCTTTGTTGTCAGGTGAAGTAGCCTTGAGGCCCAAACACTAATCACTGTCAATGTCTTCCCTTCATCTGCTGAAGTGCAGCAGCTCTGCTGTATGCAGGTTGCCAAAACACTGAGGAGAGTTTCTCTCACTGAGGGAGTGAATGCTGGCAGACTGGTGAATATGAGCAGGCCCTGATACCTCATAGTATATATTATTGTATTGTATTCAAACCTTCAGCTGTTGATGAAGTACATTCTGTGGGTTTGCAAGTATAATGTAGCACTTATAACTTAAAACAGGACTCTGCCAGTTCACAATCTCATCTGGATAGTGTACAGCTTTTTGCACAGGATGTTAAAAGTACACATATTCAGATGCAGGGCATTTATGATGTGAGCACATGCATTATGAATAAGCATACGTTAATTGCAAAAAAATTAAATAAAATTACAAATCATCTTGCAGCTTCTGAATTAAAAATAAATGATTTAAATTGAACTCAATTTAAGTTGATAAAATAATGTTTAACTCTAAAACATCTATATGATGATAAATATTTAAGATATTATAAAGTGTGCATGTTGTTAGTGGACCCGCACTGCCATACTTAACATTGTAAGTTTATGCTTTTAATATTTTTAGTTTCTCATTCAAGCCCTAAAATTGACTTGTGAATTTTCATGTCAAACATTTTGTTCATTGCATAGTTCAAGCAACTTTAAAATGAAGTGTGTCTGAATCAAAATAGTTGTTATAGTGTTGTTTGTATAGTGTAAAAAAAAAAAAGTAAACATTTCTGTGATTTTTTCATTGAAAAATAATAAAAAATGTATAAGATTATCAATGTCTAATTTAATTTCACATACAGCATAAAAGTGCTGAAACATAGTCACCAACATGTCTGAAAAACATGTCACCATATTTTTAAAATACAGACAAAAATATGAAAAAGAAACAATATAGTAAGTTCATGACAAAACTGTGTACAATGTAATTTTTTAACAGATTATTAGATTATTGTTTAATGAGAAAATACTAGTTCAGTCTTTCTACTTCAAATTTTTATTTTCTCTCCATTTCATTGTAATTAATTATGGTTTCATAGCAATTTTGGTGTTTCTACACCATTTTTCTTAGTTGAGGATTTAATTTGAAAATAAATTCACTCTGAATTTTAATAAATGCTAATAAATTTCACAAATTATTACAAACAATCTGTCAGTAACACACTGAATAAACGTTTTGAAGCAGAAAGACTTCTTGTAAAACATCACTTGTACAGTGTTGTTTTCCTCAATCCAAATGATGCACAAGAGCTCAACTTTGAGAGTTTAGGATTCAGCATAACAGAATATGAGACGATATAAAACCTAAGCACTGCACTCTAGAGTCAGGTGAAAGAACATGCATCATTTGTATATGCTGAGAGACCCGGCCTCAGTGCACAACTCACTTTACCACCGGTGAATGATGAGCCGTATAGAGACGTCCTCATCCATTTTTAATCGATTCAGTGTAGTGGCATCTGAGACGTGAGGTCAGTGGAGACGGGTCAGGGCGCTTTCACACACACAGACGCCTGAGACATTACAGGCAACCTGCCTTTCATTAGCGCTCCCAAATCTGTGGCTCCTTCCCTTGTGTGGCATGTAAATTTAGGATCCTCAAATTTGCAAATCACCTCTCTCCAAGTGATTGTGGGTAATTTAAGGAAATGTGCCAATCGATCTAAGAGGAGGTATTTTTAGGTGGCAGTCCCACTGAAGAACAGGGGGTCTCTCTCTCTTTTCGTCTCTCTGGCAGCTTCTCATTTATATTCACGCTTCTCTGTAGGACGCAATGGCTCCTTGTGGATGTCACTCGGTGCCACTTTAACAGATGAATATATCTGCAATGAGCTATGGCGCTGAAGCACTCAAACAGATGTAGAGCCGGCATTTTAATTTCCTCACACACACGTACAGACGTGCACACCTCGCGCACATACATCACACTAGAAAGGCAGAAATACACGAGAGATATGGATGCAAACAGACTTATTTCTGTAAAGCATAAATCTGAGGCTCGTCATACATGGACAGGCCTGTTTTGTTCTTATCTTGCGAACTCTGCTCAATATATTGCCTGCTTTTTAGATCTTATTTTTATGTGGAAATGTGTCATGTTTGTGACGGGCTCAATGTAATGGCTGCGCTCTCAGTCTAAATAGAGTGGGGCTGCCATGCTGTATCATATTAGGAGCTTGCAGAGTATGTAAATGCCTACTTTATGCTATAGAGGAGCCCGGGGGTCGGTTGTCACACTCAAGTTAATACTTTTCAGTGTGGGTTTATTTTAAGTAAGTCTCTGTATAGATACCTATACACGTTAAAATCTTGGCTACAGAAATAAATAAATAAAATTCCACCTGTTTTATTGTTGAAAAACTTCATAATAATCCAAAAGTATAGTTCATATAGTAATGCTGTAATTTAGCCTCACTTGTTGACCAATGGATCCTCTGCAGTGAATGGGTGCCGTCAAAATGAAGTCAAAACAGCTGATAAAAACATCACAATAATCCACAAGTAATCCACACCACTCCTGTCCATCAGTTAATGTCTTGTGAATTGAAAAGCTGTGTATTTATAATAAACAAATATATAATTAAAGTGTCACTTCTGGACAAAGAACATTGTTTCCTTTGTCTATAATGTTGCTGTCTCCAGTGAAAAAGTTGTCTGGTCTGAATCAGGAGAGAAATATGCACAGATCAAGCATCGTTTACAAGCCAAAACGGTTCTAAACAATCATGTAGGTGGAGTTTGATGGGAAAGGACAACAGGAGGTGGACTTTTTTATGGATGAAGTGTTATTATCGATTACGGACTGATATTTTGGCCATAAATTATGGTTGGCCATATGGTTGGCCATAAATTAAGTTAAAAAAGCTTTAATGATGTTTCTTTAAAAGCATGCAGCTTTCCGTTTCAGAAGATGTTAATTGATGAATTAGAGTTGTGTGGATTACTTGTGGATTATTGTGATGTTTTTATCAGCTGTTTGGACTCTCATTCTGACGGCACCCATTCACTGCAGAGCATCCATTACTGAGCAAGAGATGCAATGCTACATTTCTCCAAATCTGTTTAGACTCAAACTCATCTACTCATTGCACAGCCTTATTTCGAGTACATTTTCAAAATTTCATTTTTTTGAATGAACTATTCCTGTAATGTTCAATGGATTATGGTCCTCACAGTTAAGATGCATTATGTGTCTAATATCTGCTTATAATCACAGATTTTTTTCTGTGCATGGATGTAATTAGAGATGCATGTAATTATCTTGATTATTGATTCTATTAGAACCAAATAGTTCCAGCAGTTGCTCATCAAGACAGTAATTTCCTTTGTTTAATGTTGTAATGTTGTTTTGAATGATTTATTTCTGAACATTTGCAATACAAATAAATGAAAATGATAATATAGCATGCACAAAAAAAGATGTGAGTTTAGTGACTCAATACTAAAAACAGAGAACGTTTTGATTGGAAGTTACATTAATTCGATTTTTACTTCTGATTTGATCAAAGGTGGGAGTTTAAGTTTAAGAACTTCTGACTTGTAGTTTAAAGCTCAGTTTAGCTCGAGTGTAACAGAGACCCTGTCCTTGACGAATATCCCTAATATTAAGGCAAAAAAAAAATCTCTATTCAGCACTCTGGACTATGTATTCTATGAAACATCTTAATGGCCTGGGTCACTCATGAGAGACGACTTTTGAGCTTAACTTAATCCTGGAAATGCAATTAATATTCTACATACCTGTGTACTTATCAGAGCACTAAAATGAAAATATAACACGCAGACAAACCACACTCCTCCAATGCAACCCATTTCACCAAAAGCCAATTGCATCATCTATAGAGCTTGTTTGGAGTTCAAGAAAAGGAAAAAATGGACAGGTACACATCCTTTTCAAACAGAATGCTCTCAATGGTGTTGTAAAGAAAGAAGCAAATAAAACTGGATCACAAAGAAAGAAAAACACTCTCTCTCTATCCACTGACCAGCCAAAGGCACACAACTATTTTCCCTCTCCCTGAACGCAATCATTTCAGAATTGATTTTCATGGCTGAGGGAGAAATAATGGGAATTCTTCTAATGTAGAAAATGTATGTGTTCCTTTTGGTTAACCAGTACAAACCATATTTCAGTCTTGTCAGAGAGGCAAGAGAAGAAATCTCTCATCCCAAGCCGGGAGTTTTTCCCCTTTGGTATGAGACAACTTATCATTTTCCCAAATCAATCATATCAACTCTTGGAGCAGGAAAAGAGCCAGCGCTTTTACAGATGGTCCACCTTCATATGTAGGTCAGCATAAAACAGTGATGGTGTTAGATAATGATACCATGGTATTCTGCTTTATACCATGGAATTGACGTGGTAAAACCATGGTATTACTAAGGCATATAAAAAATTAAAAAAACACATGCACATCTATGTGTCTTCAATGTACCACAAGATGCAAGAAAGAGATGATCCAAATAACCACCATCATGTTGTCAAAGCAAAACCTGTATGGCCCTCAATAGTCTTGCAACAATGTCATTGGATATCTTAAATAAATGCTTATACATTTGCTAAATAGGGATATGTTGCAGAAGTATGTATGTTGCAGTCTTTTTAGCTGAGATTATTGATCAAATACTGTCTACTGTGAACACAGTCAAGGTTTCATTATTGAACTATCCACTCACGGGTCTATTATCAATGGATAGGTGTCATGGGTTATTAATGATCAATCTTTGGAGTGAATGAGAATATCGATTGGTGTTAGAAACTGATACTTGTGGCTATTCCAGGTTCCTTTATTATTTAGCTTCAGCCTAAAGTAGAACTTGTATTCATTTGCACATAGACAATAACACATGTTGTTCCTAACCTGTATTGTTTGTTTGTTATTTCTGAAGAATGTTTGTCTCACACAATATCAGCAACGTCCAAAAAACAATGGACCCTATTGACTTTCATTGCATGGACAAACTGACATTTTTTTCAAAATAGAAACCATACAGGTGTGCAAATGACACGAGGGTGAGCAAATTAACATTTTCATTTTTGGCTAACTATTCCTTTAGGCTAAGACACACAGGCTTGACTGCTTACCTGTAGCCTACATAAAACGACTAATTAACTGTGACATTAAGTTGCTCTTTACATTTCATTACATACATTGTCATTGCCTCGGGCTGTTTGTGAAAGAGAATCTAGGCCCAGGAGCAGCATATCTTGTGTTGATCACATTTCAAAACCTAAGCACTTCTGCTACCTCAGCTTTCAACTCATGATCTCCATCTGATTGTATCCCTGAGGCATGGGATCACATAACAATATGCCAGAATTTGCACACTATTAACAATTAAAGTGCAAAGTTTTAATCAGCAGAATGTATTATTGTGTTTACTGACACCGGGGACTTCAGATATTCCTTTAGCGTTACAATTAGTGTTTGGTTTGCTTTTCTAGGTACAAGCACACTCTTGCCATACATTGTTTGCTGGATCTTTTATTGAGAAATAAAAAATGTCCAACTTAGGCTCATGAGGAAAATGTGCCTGTGCCAACATTTCTGCAAATGATTTTGCGTTGCATCTTGCATGATTCTTGAAACGTCCAGTGAGTTGTGCTAAAAGTGTGTTCAGATTTACCTGGAACAGATGAACACAATCTGGCAATGTTTAATGATGTTGGTTGTTGTACTTATCATAGCAGTTCAGAAATAAAATGCCCAATAGGCTCTACTAGATTAAAATTATATCATGTTTGAAAATGTACCACTTACTATAAACCCAACACTAAACCCAACTAATTGTGCTAACAAAAGCAAACGTGAGATGAAAATGTGTTTACTGAAGCAACCATGCTGTTTTAGCTTGCTTCTACAAGCCGTTGAGCTCTTTTATTGTGATTTCTATTTATCATGGGATGGCAGTGCTATACCGTGTGTGCTACCGAGCAAGTTTACTTCATCAGAAAAGCTAAACATACGGAGCTGGTTATGAGATGCAAATGTCCAAATGTATTGGTTTACAAATCATGCACTATAGTAAAAGTGTTCTGAGGCCATAACTAGTGTGAATTGTGTTAATGGAAACTATGATGAAAAGTATTAGTTGACAACATTGTTCCATGACTAAGACAAGATGAAGACCAGACAACACAGACATCATTAAACTGTGAATATATCAACATGCAATATCATCGACGAAAAGGAAAGACTAAAATGTAGAGTAAAAAAAAACTCTATATACAAAATGTATTTATATGTGTTTCAACAAAAAGGAGAAATATATAAAAATATCCCCGATGCACTATAGAATTATATGAAAGTATGGCATCATTTTGACATGATTAACAATTCTATAGAATGTGTTACTGTGTTTACTGACACCAGGGACTTCAGCATTTCTTTACCAATACAATTAGTGTTCAGGTTGTTTTTCTGGGTACAAACACAAATTAGCCCATCATCTGCATTGTTTTATTTTTTGCTGAAGCAACCATGTTATTTTAGCTTACTTTGACATGTGTTTGAGATCTGTTATATTGTAACTTGTGCTTCACTGGACTCATACTTGAGTGCTCTGCAGTGCTGTACCAAGTGCACTACCGAGCAAGCGTATGTTAGACAAGCTATGCATATGTGACCCTGGACCACTAACCAGAGATTTATACATCACCTGGACGCTGATTAAATAAGCTTTACATTGATGTATGTACTTTCCATTGCTATGTTAGGACAATTTTTTGGGCCAAGATACAACTATTTGAAAATCTGGAATCTGAGAAAAAATCCAAATATTGAGAAAATCGCCTTTAAAGTTGAAGTTCTAAGAAATGCATATTACTAATAAAATATATATTTTATATATATATATATATTTATGGTAGGATATACAAAATATCTTCATGGAACATATTTACTTAATATCCTAATGATTTTTGGCATAAGAGAAAAATCGATAATTTTGACCCACACAATGTATTGTTGGCTATTGCTACAAATATACCTGAGCTACTTATGACTGGTTTTGTTCTCCAGGGTCATATGTGGAACTGGTTATGTGATAAAATCCTCAAAATTTGTTACAAATCATTCAGTATGTCAAAACAGTTTTGCGGTCATAACATAGTATTGTGCGAGGAAACCTGTGAAATTAAGTCTCTATGAATCAATAAGCTGCCCTGCTATTCATAATTTGTGTGAAATGGTATAAAAGTTGTTTGTGTTTTACTGCCACTAGTGTTAATGTCAGCTGGAGACTGCAGTGAATAGTATCTATAATTAAGTTTTTGAGGTTTTGCAAAGCTGTAGTCCAATGAGCCTATGTTTTAAAACATAGAAAACATAAAACAAAACATAAAAAAATTTTGGCCATAGAAAAATAGTTCAAATGAAAAAGTACAGCACAGAAAACGCTAAAGAGCCCTTTCCAGCAGCCCAGTGACAGATTGAGGAAGCAGTGACTGAATCTGAGAGGGCATTGTGGCATCAGGGTGCCAAGTTAGATGACAACTGCGCCCAAAGCGACAAATTTTTGGATTCAAAATGGGAGCCGTTATCAAATTGTGAAAAGCTGTAGTCTGAAAATACATCATATACAAGCAGCGAGCTAAAAGGACACAGATGCTGGGCCCTGTCTGCTTCTTTCTCCCTCCACTTATTTTTACTTCATCTTGAGTGTTGGAAAAATATCACAATGTTTGAATATAACGAAAGGTTACTGTCACAGTTATTCCATCTTAAAGTCTTCTGCAAAACTTCTGAAATGTATGTGCTAGCGAATGACAAGTGACAGCTGCCATAATTGTTCAGTTTACTGACACCAGGGACTTCAGCATTTCTTTACCAATACAATTAGTGTTCAGGTTGTTTTTCTGGGTACAAACACAAATTAGCCCATCATTTGCATTGTTTTATTTTTTGCTGAAGCAACCATGTCATTTTAGCTTACTTTGACATGTGTTTGAGATCTGTTATATTGTAATTTGTGCTTCGCTGGACTCATACTTGAGTGCTCTGCAGTGCTGTACCAAGTGCACTACCGAGCAAGTGTATGTTAGACAAGCCATGCATATGTGACCCTGGACCACTAACCAGAGATTTATACATCACCTGGACGCTGATTAAATAAGCTTTACATTGATGTATGTACTTTCCATTGCTATGTTAGGACAATTTTTTGGGCCAAGATACAACTATTTGAAAATCTGGAATCTGAGAAAAAATCTAAATATTGAGAAAATCGCCTTTAAATTTGAAGTTCTAAGCAATGCATTTTACTAATAAAATATATATTTTTTATATATATATATTTATGGTAGGATATACAAAATATCTTCATGGAACATATTTACTTAATATCCTAATGATTTTTGGCATAAGAGAAAAATAATAATTTTGACCCACACAATGTATTGTTGGATATTGCTACAAATATACCTGTGCTACTTATGACTGGGTTTGTTCTCCAGGGTCATATGTGGAACTGGTTATGTG
Organism: Gymnocypris eckloni scoliostomus; assembly: GCA_027564155.1. Taxonomy (NCBI): domain Eukaryota; kingdom Metazoa; phylum Chordata; class Actinopteri; order Cypriniformes; family Cyprinidae; genus Gymnocypris; species Gymnocypris eckloni. The sequence goes on along the minus strand of CM050413.1, from coordinate 50,421,980 downwards.
ATAAAATCCCAAAAATTTGTTACAAATCATTCAGTATGTCAAAACAGTTTGCGGTCATAACGTAGTATTGTGCGAGGAAACCTGTGAAATTAAGTCTCTATGAATCAATAAGCTGCCCTGGTATTCATAATTTGTGTGAAATGGTATAAAAGTTGTTTGTGTTTTACTGCCACTAGTGTTAATGTCAGCTGGAGACTGCAGTGAATAGTATCTATAATTAAGTTTTTGAAATTTTGCAAAGCTATAGACATAGTCCAATGAGCCTATGTTTTAAAACTCAGTTTTGGCCATAGAAAAATAGTTTAAATGAAAAAGTACAGCACAGAAAACGCTAAAGAGCCCTTTCCAGCAGCCCAGTGACAGATTGAGGGAAGCAGTGACTGAATCTGAGAGGGGGGAGGGGGGGGGAGACGATGTTGGCATCAGGGTGCCAAGTTGGATGACAACTGCGCCCTTTATCTGACAAGCGCCCCAAAAATCCCTTTTGGATTCAAAATGGGAGCCGTTATCAAATTGTGAAAAGCTGTAGTCTGAAAATACATCATATACAAGCAGCGAGCTGCTAAAAGGACACAGATGCTGGGCCCTGTCTGCTTCTTTCTCCCTCCACTTATTTTTACTTCATCTTGAGTGTTGGAAAAATATCACAATGTTCACGAATATAACCCCGAAAGGTTACTGTCACAGTTATTCCATCTTAAAGTCTTCTGCAAAACTTCTGAAATGTATGTGCTCAGCCGCCGAGCCGATACTGACAAGTGACAGCTGCCATAATTGTTCAGCTCCTCTGAGATAGTTCTTTAAGCTAGCATATTTGGGTAACAGTCTTATCTTCACCATGTCTTGAAGTCTAATAGCCTCTTGCATTTGCTTTTCCTTATTGAGAGGCTGGAAGCTTACTGCCTTGGAGCTGTCAGGGTTGTCCTCCTTTCAGAAGTTCAAAGGTTCAGTGAGTTGTTGGAGATCAATATAGCACTCCAAGCAAGTAAATAAACGCAGAATATAGTTATTATATAGTCGTTGTTAGATAATATTCAAAAGAGAAAAATTATTCCACTGCCCAAAATAGATATCTTTGTTGTTGGGTAAAAAAACAAATACAGATTTGTCACACAAAAGCCAAATTTTGCTTACCACAATGGCAAGGAGCGTCTGCTGCCGGTACTAAAACATTTATTTTCTCGCGACAGGCTTTTTGTTGTTCGGGGGCTCATGAGGCACAGCATGGAAACCGAATGCTGCCTCATCTACATTTCAAATTGAGATCAATTATTCATTTATGACTAATGCTGACTAATTATGGCCTCTTTTCTTGCCAAGGTTTGAAAATAAGGAATGTGAAAATATTGCTGTTGACTCCTAACCGTGTAAGGAAATTCTGCACTCTGAACAAACACACTGCTTTTACTTCACACACCTTACCGAGGGAAACAACATGTTCTGGACACAAATACAAACGAGGCTGTGTCAGACATGTAAGAGCTGTTTCCATCTTTGAGTCTGATCTGATTCCCCCTGCTTTCCTGGAAAATGAAGGCAATATTTTTCAAATTATGTTGATTTTATTTTTTAATTTTTTTGGAGTTGAGTCAAATTAGCTTTATTTCTGCAGCACTTCAGACACTACAGATTGAAAAATAGCTACCTATGGAAACAGTTGAGCTCTAAAAGACATTATTCAGCTCAAGTCAGTTCAGTGTTGGTTTAATTCACATAGAGCAGGGCTAGTTAACTCCAGCGCTGAGGGCCAGTGATCTGCATAGTTTACTTCCAACCCTTATCCAACACACCAGTTCATCACTTTTAAATAGTCCTGAATACTCTGATTAGCTTAATCAGATGTGTTTGATTAGGGTTAGAACTAAACTTTCCAGGACACCGGCCCTCCAGGAGCCGAGTTGAAGAGCCCTGACAGAGAACTTCACAATTAATCTTATTTTAATCATGATCGCGAATTCTGCTTCTCTCGTTTTATTTAATCATAATCGTCTGAGATATTTTCCTGCTGATTATTTGTCATGAAAACGTTTCATTTTAATTTGTTTTATCTTGCATTGGCAACAAGCCTCTGCAAGCTTTCATACTCACGGTTGTCAGATGTTAAAGGTCAAATGTTTTAATCAGAGCTTTTTAATAAATGGATACATTTTCTGCCAAGTGGGTTATTTAGGGTATATTTACATGACAACGATGTACTACAAAACTGAAAATGTTTTCCTTTCCATTTCTGAAAAGTTTTTTTACCGAAAAGACGGTAGAGTTGTCGAAACAATTCCCATTTACAGATTCGCAAAAACAAGCACAAATTATTTATTATGACAGGCCAGTAGCTGGCAATGTCACTTTGTAAAGAAACTTGCGCATGTCTGAAGACTGAACACACAATACACATGTGCAAGATGTCACTTTTTCACAAAGTTGCATTTTCTTAGTTTACGCAGAGACGATAACGGTATCGTGTTCAGGCCCCCAAACCACCATTTTTAGGTGTTGCGTAAATTCCCTGTTAATCTTCCCAACCTGGCAACCATGTACACGTTCTCTAGTGTATACCAACTGCATGTGCATCAAATTAAATATGAAAATCCACCATGACTGGCCTGTTGATTTTGGGGATCATATTTGTTGTTTTAAATCTGATTTATATTCTTTTAATCAAACTTTTTATTCATTTACTATGAATTTTACCTTATTGTGTGTAATGCTCATCTTCAAAAGCCAAACTGTTTGGGTTATTTACTTATTTGTTTGTTTGTAAAATGGCATCAGAAATGAAACTTAATGAGATTTAATGAGAGATTTGTGTCTTTTTATGCTTTGTTGTCCTCGGTTGAGTTGTGGTGAAGCTCTGCATATGGTCTTCTATACATAGTCAAGAATGTTTTTTTATATTAAGATACATACAGAAAGTATTATTCTTCTTGCATACATAATGCATTTAATTCTTTAAAAAGTCCTTACATGATCTATATATAGACGTTCAGCAATCTAGAGCACAATATGATGAAGTCTGCAGGTAGGCAGATGGCTCGGAGTGATCGAGAATGACGTACTGCTGTCAAACGGGCAGGACCCTGGAGTCCAACTCCATCTGTAAGAGAAAAAAAAGAAAGAACAAGAAATGAACTATGTACAACAGGGGCTTGAGAAACGAGTCGTCTGGATAGCGTGCTCCCTGCTCGCTCCCTTAATTGCTCTGTTCTCTCTCTGGACTGAAAGTCATCCTCCCATTCCTCTGCTGGAGGAAGTACAGCAGTGAGACGGAGCCCCACGGCCCTTTCTGCTGTCCTCTTTATGCCACAGTACCTTCACAGAGAAAAAAAGAAGTGTGTTTCCTGATGAAAGACAAAACTTGGCTCTGTGCCCACTTCACTAAATGCCAACTGCTACATACTGTTAGCAGCACGGTAGGAGGTCTATAGATATACCTGCACTAACCTTCCAGGCACGCTGTTCTTGACTAAAAACTAGCATTCATGTTCATTCAACATGGAAATGTCTTGTTTTAACAATTTATTGAAAGAAAGAAAGAAAGAAAGAAAGAAAGAAAGAAAGAAAGAAAGAAAGAAAGAAAGAAAGGAGAAATGATATTTTTTGAATGTTGTATTTGATACAAAAAGGTGCTATTTGAAGCAGTTGCAGATATTTATATGGCCAAAACTAAAACAGTATAATAGACTATTTACAATGAATATAAATACTGGTTGTCAATCTATATCATATATAATGTGCCGTAGTAAGATGATTTTTAAATGCTTAGTTAGGATTAAAACTCATTTACTAGTTTTAATAGTCAGGACAATGCATGACGACTGAAATATTAACAAATAAATGTTTCTCAAAAGCCTGATTATTATATTTGATACATACATTTTAGCCACAATGCATCCATTAAGTCTTCAAATTGAAATATTACTAAAAAACATAGAAGTTATTTTTATGTTTATTGTGTAAAAATCAATAAATATTTTACAGCAAAAAGACATGTGGAGGCTTTAAAGACAACATCAATGCAATATCAATCAGACGACAGAAGGCATTTAATAGATTGCATACAACAGGTTTTTAGCAAAGTTGTGATCATGTTGATATAGAGGTCTTAGTGTGAATCAAATAAGATCCAGTAGGTTTATAAGGATTAAAGAATTGATTTCAAAGCCACATTTTGTCTATCAGGGGGCTTTTCTCAACAAACACTGCTGTGTGTGATTCATTTGATTCATTAATCTACATATAATGACAATAATTCAGTTTTAATCAAGTGAGAGGCTTGCAAACAACAGCCAGTGTTAGTTTAAAATAAAAGCCTTAGCTCGAAGTCAGCCTAAAGCTGAGCAGAATGGACTTGGATCATGGACGCAGTGCTTCACTGGAGGTGGCAGGCACAGGTGTATGTGTTGGGTCAAGGCAGACAGATGGTGCGGGTGGTGTAGAGGTGGGATGCAGTAGTTATGTGTGTATGTGCCAGCCGTGGCCGCTCCTGCCATCAGAGCTGCTTTAGCTCAGCTGCTGCTCCACAGCTCAATGTGCTTTAGCTCCTACAGTGATGAACACAAGTAACGATTGCCAATGCAAGCAATTCTAGGATCATCCATGTACCAAGCAACTGAACTCACAACAGAGGAATGAGAGATCAGCGTACAGCTGGGGTCGACAAGATATGGCACAGGCACATGAGCAAGAGGCGTGTGGCTTTGTGAGTGTGCTTAATCATATTGAAATTATAATTGTATTCAAATCTTAAAAGGATATTTAAAAAAACTGTGCTTGCAAATAAAGAAAGGTTACTTTAAAAAGATCATTTATTTGTGCTTCCTGTAAAAAGAGTACACTTTCATGACTTCTTAATGTCGTGATTCAGTCCAGAGGTTGCACGGAAGAGCCAGGAAACACGGAGACGAAGAACTTCTTTCAAACATTTAATTGAAACACGGAGATCACAGAGACAGGTACACACACTCAAGGACACTTAGACATTAACAATAACCCACAGGAAACATGGGGCAGAACAGACTATAAGAAGGGAGACATAACTGGAAACACCTGGGACGAAATCAAGATACAAACAGAGACTAATTAACTAATGATGACAGGAAACTAGGACAGGGAAACCAAATATGGGCAGGGAAACAAAAGGCAGAGGGAGACAGACTGTGACACTTAACACACTTAAGTACTTTTTGTTTGTCAAATTAAAAGTTTTATTTAAAGTCATTTTAAAATCGTTATCTTATGTTATGCTTTAAAGATGTACACTTATGTTGATGTGTTGACTAACATACTAAAGCACATGTAAAGTACTAAAGTAGTAACGATTATAATTTTAACTATAGTGTGCTGTTTGATTACATTTCTGGTTTATATATTGGGAAACTTCATCCTTACAAATGTGTAATGCAAATATATTTAAATACATGGCATATATGTTTCAATAGAAATTAAAGTATATTTTAGTTTACTATAAATGCTTGTCAGAACATCCAGCAGTACATTTTAACAATATTTGAAAGACAAGTAGTTATGTAAATAACTTTAAATTGCATTTAAAATGTACTTAAGTCCTACTTAAGTGTTACTTTTTGTTTTTATTAATTGCAATTATCTGCTTTTTTGACCCACTTAAGTTCTATTTCAGATTATTGCATTTAATATAAATTTAAACTGTAAAACATTTAATTCAATTGAAATTAAGTATCTAAAAAACTTTTAAAATATATTATTATTGTATTATATTGTACATTTTTATATAAGTACTTTTTAAGTATGCTAAAGTGTATTTTTGTCAAGTCAAGTCACATTTATTTATATAGTGCTTTTAACAATGCAAATTGTAACAAAGCAACTGCATAATATCAAAATCTGTAAAATAGTGTGTCAATAATGTAAAATGACTAGATTTAACTCTCAATTTTCAGTCAATTTTCAGACTTCATTATTGAATTTAGTGATGGCATCATCCAGCTCAGTTCAGTTTCACAAAGTCCTTTGCATCAGCATAACCATGTATCCATTTTGAGATAATCATTCATTATATTCACAAAGCCTGTTTTATTAAGTTCAGCCATAAATGCTATTAAAAATTGAGAAATTAAATTGCGCAAGTGAACTGTAGTGTGCAGATTTTACAATCTGTCCATGCAAAAAAAAATAAAAAAAATCTGTTGATCAAAGTCTAATTTAAGCCTAAAAAAATTATTGAAATATTTAGGATTTAACTTTATTTATGTTACTAATCAAAAGTGGTTTTATATGTACAAAATCACTACTTATAGCACAGCAATGTCACAACACATTTCATTGAGGGTTAGTGAGGTAAACTTATGAAACCGCAGCTGAACCAGAATCTGAGGCATAAAGTTAGGCATGTTTTGGCACATAATTTTGACTACAACCGTTGTGTTAAAGACATTTTTGACAGCAGCTTTTTATAAACAGTACAAAGCCCATTAATATTAATTGCAGGTCAGAACAGAGAAGTGGAGATACTGCCTCCTAAAGCAGAAAAATTCAGCACTCATTGAGTTTAATCTATCTGTTTTCTATTAATTCCCGCCACATGAATACTAATCGCTCAGTGGGCTTAATAGCCTCCAAAATCACATATTAGATTTTCCACTTTCCAAAGTGACCTTTTCCATGCTGATAGCATCACCTGTGCTACATCACAAGGTAACAGTTTTATCTTAATAGGATAGGATTTGTGCAGGATGGCATCCCCTTTCACAAACTGCTCACATTTACATTTTGACACACGATGAATTGTTACCCAGGGGAGCTGTTTTCAATCTTGATTATCAAACAGAGTCGGCATCCAAATAAATGCCAACATGGCACTCCACTTAGACCTGTGAATGGAGAGGTTCAATTGGCTCTTCAGCGGCACGGTTTATCATATTTATTTATTTATTTCGATTTTTGAAGCAGAGTGAGATTAATTAGTTGTTAATGCTGATGGAAATGACTCTTTCCCTAAACAAGCAATAGTTCAGAAGCCCATTACGGTTGTAGCTTTCTGGATACAATCATAATATGTCAACTCTACACAGAACGTCAATAGCTTTCATGTGTCTAAATAATGAGAGGCTAGTTTCATTCCCTGCACTTACAGTGTGGGAAAAAATCACGTAGAAACTAGCATTACATTTCTCAATTAATAACAAAGAAACAGCAAGCAACGCAGAGATTTAATGTAACATTTTGAAGAAAGAAATAGCATTTTCTTGTCAAATGTACACGTTATCTTAATTTTATTTACAACTCAATCAATAACTGTGCGATGTTTAATGGTGTGTTTTATATATTCTAAATTATTCAAATTATTAAATATTTAATTAAGAATATATAAAAAAATACAATATGTATATTTAAAATACAATTCATGGAGACATTGACTTTAATATGCATGTACTGTAATGAATTTGTTCAATTGTTCTGAATTCAAATTAATCTTGACATTTTTGTGGTGCGTAAACTAAAGAATAAACATGATCTCACTCTCTTGAGATTATAATGAAAACATTCTCATTAAATGGCTTACGTTAGGGGGGAAATTGGTGCAACTTTTTATCCTTATTTTGTTAAAATATTAGTTATATTACATTCTAAAATTAATAATAATTAAAAGAACATCAAAAGAGCCAAATCATGTATCAGAAATGGCAAATCCTGCATACTTTTATTGTAAAAAGCTTTTAAAGAGAATTTCATATTAATTACAAATAAATCTTTGAAATATGTTTGACAAATTTCTGTGATATAAGTGATTAAGGTACACTCGTATTCAATATACATTATAATTACATCAAGTCAGTTATTTTTACTTGGTGGTTATACCATTGGACATTTTTTGGTTATAAAATAAAAAACTTTGTTTTAAATAATTTTAAATAGTATTTTCAGAACTTCATGACACCAACATGAATGTAGGAACTTGGTGCATATGTTTAAAACTAAATGTTGATATGATGTTTTGTTTTCTTCATCTTGGATATGACAGATTTGTCATGGACCCATTAAATCAACTGTGTGTAGTTTTGTGCATTTTTGTGACTTTGGAGCCCCATACAGTTGAATGAGTGGAATTCACTACCGTAATTACAGAGGACCCCATACACACATGCATTTGTTGTTGCTGTAAAGCAACCGGCCCTTTTTTCTGAATTTCGTACCTGCTCAACAAACTAGCATACTCAGCCCGATCTCACGGCAATTGGTACATATTTTACAAGGTGGCTAATTTGTACGAATCCGTATGACCTACAGCTAACTCCTTCCCTAAACCTACCCCTCACTGGATTTAGACAAATCGTACTAAATCGTACAAGTGAGCTCGTACGAATTCATACAAATTAGCCACCTCGTAAAATATGTACGAATTGCTGTGGATAGTGTTGGAATACTCCCAGAACAGATGTTTGTGAAAGAAACAGAAGCTATATGTCTTATTATAAGTCAATGTACCGTCAGAATGATTCAGGAACTGATATTTCGAGGTTGAAAACTTACGTACAGTTGCTTTGAATACGAGACATTATCATTTGCATGGGGGGAACAGAACCAAATGACTTTTCCTTTAACAGCATGATTGTCAGACAGTCAAGCTGGATGTCATCTACTGTAAATCTCATTGTCAGGACCGTGTCACACAGACCCAGAAACTCATGCTGTGTTGACTGGCTCATCTCACATGACAGCAGTGGTTCCCTTTCAGTCGGTCACTCCGAGTCACGTCGGATGACCGGACGAATTGGGATCTCGCCAGAGAGACCTATCCACTTGAGTGTAACTAAAGCGAGCCAATGGACATTGGCATGCGATCATTGCATCCAGCTGCCGCTGATCACAGCGTGAGTATAAGAGGCAGCGCGCATTAATCATCCTTTCGCTTCGGAGCCGGCGGTGGTATTCACTACTGCTCTTCCTGTCCGTGAGAAACTGGCGCGGTGCGGGCGTTACAGCACGGCAGCGGTGGTCGCGGTCTCACGGAGAAAGAAAACGGTTCCGTGAAGACAGTAACACTAGGAGTGTGCGGTGGCCAGCCCCTGCGTGCTTCAGCACTAAAGAGCAGATTTCTCTAAAGAGTACACGGGTGATCGCGTCTTTTAAAGATGTCTTATCACCCGTGCGTTTCTGAGTGCGGTCGATCTCTGGCGCCTCAGGGCGGTCACGATCACTGCCTCACGTGTCTGGGCATTCAGCACGCTGAGGAAGCTTTAGTGGATGGTTCATGTTCTTCATGTGGGGACATGACCATCTCGGAGTTGCGCCAATAGACTCCGCTGTGTCAAACATGGCGGTCCCTCTGCCTCTGCCGCGATCTGGCGTTCGTCCTGGCACAAAGCGGGCGGCACAGCATCCGGTGGAGTCAGAGGTGATCTGAGGATTACGGTGAGGGCTTCCCCAAGTGAGGTTCTCACCCTCAGGCACTCCGCAGCCGGCGGGGTACCGTTGGTTCGGACTGGGGCCTCTGCTGAGTGGGGTACCCCACCCGTTTCCTTGGTGCCTCCTGATGACCAGATGTCGGTCGCTGCATCGGAGGCGAGCCTCTCTCTCTCCGGGATGACGACTCGGCTGCGTTGCCCCCGGGTGTGGTAGCGTTGTCCGAGCCAGACCCAGAGATGACTATGCTTTCCGGGCCGCCCGAGCGTCGGGCTCGTGTGGAATCCTCCACGGCGTCCCGACCCTTCTGGGTTGGACGAGTGGTTTCTCGGGGGTCGCGCTGGTTTTCAGCGCCCCCCTCCGGTGCCATTCTTTCCGGAAGTGCATGAGGAGCTTACAAGGTCATGGAAGGCACCTTTTACTGCCCGAAATAAACCTTGTGGCTCCTCCCCCCTCACCACCCTCGATGGTGGAGCCGCTTTGGGGTACGGGCATCCCCTCTGTGGAGCGGTCTGTGGCCATGCAGTTGTGTCCAACAGTCGCTTCCACTCTGCGGGGTGAACCGTGTCTCCCCTCACGGGCCTGTAAGTACTCGTCAGGCCTCACTGGCAGTGCTTATAGAGCCTGTGGGGAGGCGGCTTCTGCCCTGCGCCATGGCGTTACTGCAGGTCCATCAGGCCAAAGCACTGAGAGACCTGCAGGGTGGGCACGACCTGGCGGTTCTACATGAGCTGCGTGCTGCGGCGGACCTCGCTCCGCGGCGGCGAAGGTGACCGCACAGTCTCTGGGTCGTGCGATGTCCACGCTTGTGGTCCAGGAGCGCCATCTCTGGCTGTGTCTCACTGACATGAAGGAGCAGGAGAAGGTACAGTTCCTGAATGCTCCCGTGTCACAGACCGGCCTTTCGGCGGCGCTGTCGAGAGCTGTGCCCAGCAGTTTCGGCAGCACAGAAGCAGACTGAGGCGATCAAGCACATCATGCGCCGGAGGAAACCGCTGCTGCTTCCACTCCGGCTGCAGCCCCTCAGCCTGCTCGTCGCCGTGGGCGCCCCTGTGGCCGCCCGCTCCCACGCCCGCGGCAGCAGCCTTCCACCGTCTTGGCGTCGTGGAGCCGGTCACAGACAGGGCGCCCAGCCCGTCCAGGCCCCCGCCAGACCAGGCGGCAAGCGCAGTGCAAGAGGCCCTGAGGCAGGCGACCCAGAGATGGAGAGAACTGCTCGTCGGGAGATGGTGACCGCACCACTCCCTCCCGGAGGAGGGCCGGGTGGAGAATCCTTTGTTTCGTTTTGTTTTGTTCCGCCGCTGGCCCAGCAGCCAGCGGTACCCAAACTTCAATAAAGAGCAGTTTCCTCAGTCTCTGGGTCTCAAGAGGAGGAGAGTGGTGTACCGTGCATCACGGGATCACTTCCCTCCTCCTCTCTCGCCAGGCAGGGGGGGGTTGCCCAAGAGCACCCCTCCTGCCCATTTGTGGAACCGGGTAAGGGCAGTAGCACTCAAGCCCCGCTACAAGTCGTCACACGCAAGCCGGGCTCCTGCGTTTCCTCCCACACGAGGAGGAATCAGGTGAGTGTTACACTACACACCCAGACCCCGCCCCCCGCCATCACAGGCCAGGCCTTCACAGGCCCCGGGCCGGGTCCCTGTGTTCCACATCGCTGCCCCACCACGGGTACGTCGGTGGCTCCGTTGGTGCCGCTGGCACGGTCTCTCGGAGCCTGGCTAGCGCTCCCCAGTCCGTCTCGGTGGCTCCTACGGACCATCAGACTCGGCTATGCGATTCAGTTCGCCCGGCGTCCCCCCAAGTTCAGGGGCATCCGGTTCACTTCAGTCAAACCCGCCGATGCTCCTGTCTTGCGTGCGGAAATCGCAGTCCTACTGGCGAAGGATGCGATAGAGCTGGTCCCTCCAGCCGATATGAGGTCGGGGTTGTTCAGCCCCTACTTCATTGTGCCCAAGAAAGGTGGTGGGTTACGACCGATCTTGGATCTGCGAGTTTTGAACCGTGCACTTCACAAGCTGCCGTTCAAGATGTTGACGCAGAAACGCATTTTTGGATGCGTCCGTCCCCTAGATTGGTTTGCAGCGATCGACCTGAAGGACGCGTACTTTCATGTCTCGATCCTCCCGCGACACAGGCCATTCCTGCGTTTCGCGTTCGAGGGACAGGCGTATCAGTACAAGGTCCTGCCCTTCGGGCTGTCCCTGTCGCCTCGCGTCTTCACCAAAGTCGTGGAGGCGGCCCTTGTCCCCCTGAGAGAACAAGGTGTGCGCATTCTCAACTACCTCGACGACTGGCTCATACTCGCACAGTCTCGCAGGCAGTTGTCTGCACACAGGGACCTGGTGCTCAAGCACCTCAGCCTGCTGGGCCTTCGGGTCAACTGGGAAAAGAGCAAACTCGTGCCAACGCAGAGGATCTCTTTTCTCGGCATGGAGTTCGATTCGGTCAACCAAACAGCACGCCTCACCCAGGAACGTGCTCAGTCAGTGCTGAACTGCTTCAAGACCTTATCAGGCAGGACGGCGGTTCCACTGAAACTCTTTCAGAGGCTCCTGGGGCATATGGCTGCAGCCGCGGTGACAGTTCCGCTCGGTCTGCTCCATATGAGACCGCTTCAGCACTGGCTCTATGGCGAATCCCGAGGTGGGCGTGGAAGCGGCACTTACCGGGTTCAGATTACACCGGCCTGCCGCAAGACCTTCAGGCCGTGGTCAGATCCCTCGTTCCTTCGGGCAGGAGTGCCCCTGGAGCAGGTATCCAGGCATGCTGTGGTATTCACAGATGCCTCATCCACAGGCTGGGAGCCACGTACAGCGGGCACGCAGTATCAGGGGTTTGGACGGGTCCCCAACTGCATTGGCATATCAATTGCCTCGAGTTGCTAGCAGTACGCCTTGCCTGAGCCGTCTCAGAGGCGCCTTCAGCGCAAGGACGTTCTGGTCGTACGGACAACACTGCGACCGTTGCGTATATCAACCGGCAGGCGGTTTGCGCTCCGTCGCATGTCGCAGAACCGCCCGCCACCTCCTCCTCTGGAGTCAGAAGCATCTGAGGTCCCTTCGTGCCATCCACATCCCAGGGTGTTCAATCGGGCAGCCGACGAGCTGTCCCGAGCAGCACTTCCAGGCGGTGGAGACTCCATCCCAGGCGGTTCAGCTGATTTGGGGGCGGTTCGGAGCTGCCCAGGTCGACCTGTTTGCATCTCCAGAAACCACCCACTGCCAAGAGTTCTACTCCCTAACCGAGGCAACGCTCGCACGGATGCACTGGCACACAGCTGGCCCCGGGGCCTGCGCAAATATCGTTCCCCAGTGAGCCTACTAGCACAGACACTGTGCAAGATCAGGGAGGACGAGGCAGGTCTTGTTAGTGGCTCCATATTGGCCCAACAGGACCTGGTTCCCGGAACTCATGCTCTCGCGACAGCCCTCCTGGCCAATTCCTCTGAGGAAGGATCTGCTTTCTCAGAGACGGGCACCTATGGCACCCGCGCCCGGACCTGTGGAAACTCACGTATGGTCCCTGGATGGGACGCGGAGGTTCTAGCTGACCTACCCCAGGAGGTAGCACTCACTATCACTTCAGCACGGGCACCGTCCACGAGGACGGGCCTATACTCTGAAGTGGAACCTGTTCGTCGAATGGTGTTCCTCCCACCAGGAGGACCCCCGGAGATGCTCGATCAGAGCTGTGCTTTCCTTCTTACAGCAAGGGTTGGAGCGTAGGCTGTCCCCTTCCACCCTTAAGGTTTATGTGGCCGCTATTTCTGCTTACCACGACCCGTGGGGGAAGTCGGTGGGGAAGCACGATCTGGTTGTCAGGTTTCTTAGAGGGGCCAGGAGGTTGAACCCTCCCAGGCCCCCCTCTCTACCCTCTTGGGATTTGGCTTTGGTGCTAAGAGCCCTAATAACTGCCCCCTTTGAGCCTTTGCAGTCAGTCGAATTGAAGTTTCTATCTATGAAAACCCTACTCCTGACTGCATTGGCCTCGATCAAGAGGGTGGGGGACCTGCAGGCATTTTCGGTCGACGATTCGTGCCTTCAGTTTGGGCGGCTGACTCTAGTGCAACACTGAGGCCCCGGCCCGGCTATGTGCCCAAGGTTCCTACCACTCCCTTCAGGGACCAGGTAGTGAATCTGCAAGCGCTGCCCCGGAGGAGGCAGACCCAGCCTAGCTTTGCTCTGTCCGATGCAGCGCACTGCGACAGTACACGGATAGAACTCAGAGCTTTAGGACCTCAGAGCAGCTCTTTGTCTGCTACGGTGGACAGCAGAAGGGGAAGGCTGTTTCCAAGCAGAGGATGGCCCACTGGATAGTGGATGCTATCACCTTGGCCTATGAAGCACAAGGTGTGCCCTGCCCGCTCAGGTTGCGTGCTCACTCCACTAGGGGTGTTGCATCGTCCTGGGCGCTGGCTCGTGGCGCCTCGCTAGCAGACATCTGTAGAGCTGCGGGTTGGGCGACTCCCAACACGTTCGCTAGGTTCTATAGCCTGCGTGTCGAACCGGTTTCCTCCTGTGTTCTCACCTCAAACGGGTAGTGGCACTGAGAGGCCCTGTTCAGAGTCGGCTTGCGGCGTCCCTAAACGCCTTATTCTCCAGAGAGTTCCCTAACCGGGCAAACCCTGTCGAGTCCTCCAGCACTCCGGTGCCCAGGCGGGCGGAACGTGCACGGTGCCAGGCCTTTCAGCCAATGAATTCTTGAAATCTGGTGTGAGGCTAGTGCCCATATGAGTGACCCTGTTGGGATCCCATATGTGTTTTCCACGGTATGCTTATTAGAACCGTGTTCCCCAGGTAGACCATGTTCTGCCGTCTCTAATGATGCAGCCTGAGCCATCACAGAGACTTCCATGTGCATTGGGCCCTACGGGTTACTTCACGTGAGTAATGTCACTTAACCCCCTCTGGGAGGAGGTGACTCGCAGTGTGCCTCTTCCAAGTGGAAGGCACACTTTCCCAGTGTTATTCAAGTCCTACTGTTTGGGTTGCTCTAGGGACAGCAGTAGTCGACCTTCTCTGTGTAGCCCGGTCCCTATCGTCTGCCTTATAGGAAGGATCAGGAGGTCTACACAGGGCGCTGGAAGGGGCAGCTCCTGTGGCGCTTTGGTAGGGATCCCAATTCGTCGGTCATCCGACGTGACTCGGAGTGACCGACTGAAAGGGACCGTCTCGGTTACGTATGTAACCCTCGTTCCCTGAAGGAGGGAAGGCGTCACGCGTCCGTCGCCACAGTTGCTGTACCACCGCTGGGCGGCCGGGTCTCCGGCTCGGCTCCTCAGCGAAAACATGATTAATGCGGTGCACCGGCTGCCTCTTATACTCACGCTGTGATCAGCGGCAGCTGGATGCAATGATCGCATGCCAATGTCCATTGGCTCGTTTAGTTACACTCGAAGTGGATAGGTCTCTCTGGCGAGATCCCAATTCGTCGGTCATCCGACGTGACGTCTCCGTTCCCTCCTTCAGGGAACGAGGGTTACATACGTAACCGAGACGTTTCTCATTCTTGGATGTGACTTCTCTGCTTATGCTGTCATGACCTACCGATGTTCTTTTGAATATTCAACAAGGCCAGTTTATTTATTTGTGTAACATGTAAATAACCGTTAAATGTGGAGGAACACGCTGAGCAAACAGACTCCAAGTCCTCTTGCCAATACTAATCAACTCCTCTACTCCCAAAAGTCTCTTCACAGCCATGAATTCAGACCGAAACTCAACCGAGAGCAGCAGATAATTACGTCCTGTACAAAGTGCTCAGATTTAATATAATCATACTCTTAAAAAGAAACAATTTAGGCCTAAATAAGGATTTACAATAGTGGCCAACAGTGATGTCTGGCCTGGGAAAATAGACATATTCACACTTTATTCAAACATTGTATTATTTAAGAACTGATTGTATTGTTGCATATTGATTGTATTGTTGATTGTACTGATTGTATTGTTGCAATTGTACACAGTACAATTAAACTTATAGTCTATGATGAGCTTGATGTTTGTTTGTATTTATTTATTTTATTTTTAAAATAATTTTGACGGTTAAATATTACCAAGTTAGTATTTTCTTCATCACAATATAGACCTTGTAGGGTCATTGATAAATATATATATTTAAGCAATTTGTGTATTTATGTCAACGTGTGTGTGTGTGTGTGTGTGTGTGTGTGTGTGTGTGTGTGTGTGTGTGTGTGTGTGTGTGTGTGTGTGTGTGTGTGTGTGTGTGTGTGTGTGTTTTATTTTTTTACTGAAATTTGCACTATATATATGGCTTAAATTAAGATTTGTTTTTGAATTGCTTATAAAATAACCTGCATGGATAACATACAAAACAATACTCAATAAATAAGTACAATCAATCAATCAAATTGTTTATTATTACCTATTGCATCATTTCTTAGAAAAATGCACTTTTTCAAATTGCTTAAGATTAGCATAAATATGACCAATATTCAATTAGTTACAAGTATTGAGAAATATGATTTATTGATAAATATATAAACCTGGTTATTATTTTAGACATGTTTTATACAGATATCTTACCCACTTCATTTATGACCAACAGATATGCATGACATTTACGTGAAAATAGCAGTGTTTTAAAATGCCAGTGTAATCCAAACTTTGCAATCCACCCTTTTTTGCAATACAAACACATAAATAATAATGTAGTTTGTTCTAGCTTATCTAGCTAAAGATTATTACTTTATTTTACATTTGATTTGATTTGAAGCTTTGCATCATCCTTATAATTGATCATGTCAGCCGTTGTGGCTGAATAAATGAGACATTATTAGTGAATTGTGCATAAAGAGGCACACACTTTTATGATATAAGGAGTGTAAGAAGTGTATTCTGACGGGATTCAGACAGAATGTCAGACAGAGGAAGCAAAAAGACAGACATGTGCCAGCAAGAAAAATGGCAAGTCAGGCCTCTAAAGAAGAGCTCCTTCGGAGACGGAGACAAAAGTGAAGTGACTGTGTGTCTGTGCTCACGGAAAGGCAAAGACCATTTGAAGATGATGCTTTTGATTGATGTGAGGAGATGAGATCTGTGGGAAGGCAGGAGCGAGTCTTGCTTTGGCCAGACGGCAGTCTGAGATGGAGGACAGACAGTCAGATAGGATGATAAGATGCCCGGGTCACCCCTCTGAGGTGAAGCCCCAGCACAAATGGCTGTCTCTGCTGATAGATGTTTGTCAAGAGGGCCATCCGGGAAGAGTGTATGGACTCCCCGTCTTCCTCCTCTGTCTTCAATTATTGAGACTGGAAGCAATTGTCTCAGTGAGAGAGCGAGGGTGGGAAGCCATCTGAGAAACAGCAATAATCTTTAAAGTCATTTTCCTCAAAATATATCAGAATAAGGAAGGACTTCAGTTTCAACACATGGAACATTTTGTTAAAATCACAAATACACTGACCAAAATTATAAACGCAACACTTTTGTTTTTGCCCCCATTTTTCAAGAGCTGAACTCAAAGATCTAAAACTTTTTCTATGTACACAAAAGGCCTATTTCTCTCAAATATTGTTCACAAATCTGTCTAAATCTGTGTTAGTGAGCACTTCTTTGCTGAGATAATCCATCCACCTCACAGGTGTGTCATATCAAGATGCTGATTAGACAGCATGATTATTGCACAGGTGTGTCTTAGACTGGCCACAATAAAAGGCCTAATTCTTGGTATCTTTAATATTGACTGAGTAAGATTGAAATCATAGTGAAATGAATGCTTGTAATCAAACTTTTATGCTCATTATCTCAGAATTCGATGTTTAGACTTTAGCCTGGTTTTACAGAGAGGGTCACATATGGTAAAACCTCTATTATCTTCATTTCTGTCCTTCTTTGGAGTTATCTAATTGTTGAGAACATTACCTTGTGAAAATGAAATGAGCTTCATGTTGGGTACTTCAAATCCTAAAAGTATATTTATTAAAAAGCAGTGCTTGCAGAATGTACAGTATTATTGAAATAATAGGCTACTTAATAGACTACTTAAGTGTATTTAAGGGCAGAATACTTTAACACACTTAAGTTGACTTAAATGCACTTAAATGCACTTAAATGCACTTAATGCCAAACTAACATTTTAAAGTACATTTTAAACTATTGTATATCAATAGTCTTTTTTGTGCTTTAAAGAAGTACACGTAATGTGTTGACTAACATCTAAAGCACATGAAAAGTAACTGATGTGTTGAAACAAAAATCACAAGCTGTGTGCCACACATCACAAGACGTAACATGAACGAACGCAGCCGATAATAACATGAACTGCGTGCAACAAAACACTACACACGTGGACAGAAGAGTGCACGGCCAAGCGAACCCGAGACCGCACGCTCACACAACATAGACAGAAAATGGAGCGTGAGTGTCTGAACCCCGACACAAAACCAAAACTCTAGACATGAGTGCCGGGATCCAAACACCACGCTCCAACACGAAACAAGGCACGCAGACGAGAGAGAACACGGCTCAAGCACACTCGAAGCCGCGCGCTCACATGAAAACAGGACATGATGGGAGTGTCAGGGCTCTGTCACAAAACCAAGAATAACACTAGACCGAAGTGACAGAACCCTGACAGAAACATTTAAATCCAGACCCAAAACTCATCTGTGTAGCTGTGCATTTGTTGAATAAGCGCTGTGCTACATCCTGTGCTACGTCCTGTTCTACTAACTGCACTGTATTGTATGTATAACAATTTTCTACTCTTAACTGTTT
Source organism: Gymnocypris eckloni scoliostomus (assembly GCA_027564155.1). Classification (NCBI taxonomy): domain Eukaryota; kingdom Metazoa; phylum Chordata; class Actinopteri; order Cypriniformes; family Cyprinidae; genus Gymnocypris; species Gymnocypris eckloni. The sequence goes on along the minus strand of CM050413.1, from coordinate 50,403,864 downwards.
TAAATTAATTTTAAATAATAATTTTATTTCCTTGTTTTTATTGTTGTGATCTTTATTATTATCATTTTTAATTCCTTGTTTTTATTGTTGTGGTTATTTTTCTAATGCCTATTTAACTTACTTTTATGTAAAGCATTTTGAATTGCCACTGTGTATTATATGTGCTATATAAATAAACTTGCCTTGCATAAAAGCATGCTAAAGTTTCATTATTTTTCAAGGTTTTTGATTGAATTTGACTGGTTTAGTGTGGTAATTTCAGTTTTGGTAGCAGTTAGTATTAACACTAAGGCATAAGTCTTTATTCTTGTGACATTATTTAGAGATTGGGAATAGTTCTTAAATAATGTTTTACTCTAAACTGAATCCAAATTTTTTTTTTATCACATTTTCTCTTTCCCAACAATGGACTTATTTTGGAACTTTGTAAAAACACTTTTAGCATCTGATATTTAAATATTAAAGAAGTCTCTGCACTGCACTATACCTCAGGAACTGCCTTTTTCCAGAAATCAATGACTCATTTAGTTCATTTTGATTCAATACACCAAATATGCCTAATTTGATCATGTGGATTTGGCTAGACTCTCTTATTAGATAAACCTAGACTGTAGCATCATGCTTATTCTAGCACTGTACAGACAGTGAAGTTTCTCCATAACGACATGCACTGACCTGAGAGGAAAGTCAACTAATGTTCTTAAAGGGATAGCTCACCAAAAAATGTAAACTGTGTTATTATTTACTCACTCTGAAATCGCTTCAAACCTGTAAGAGTTTCTTTCTTCTGCTGAACACTAAAGAGTATATTTTGAAGAATGTGGGAAACTAAACAGTTGATGGTAGCCATTGAATTCCATAGTATAGAAATAAAAATACCATGGAAGTCAATGGCTACCGTCAATTGTTTCGGTAAGTAAATGATGGCACAACTTAAATTGTTGGATGAACTGTCCCTTTAAGGAAGGAGAAAATATAAAATAGACACTGTATAATGTTATTGAAGTTTTCCTCAAAAAAAATAAGGAAAGTAGAAGCAGCGGATGAACAGTAACATGAAATTCTAAGAAAAACATTTTAAACGAATGACAAAAATAATTTACATGAAACACAACAGAACAAGCCACCCTATTAACATGCTTATTTGTGGTAACATTCATAGATCAACAAAAATAGTAAATAAATAAATAAATAAGCATACATTATTAACAGTGCATGGGATGAAACAACGTAAAAGCAAACTAATTAAAAATCAACCATTGCAATGCATGCTGGGGAAAAAATCCACTGTCCTAATTGGAATAAGACTGATAGCAGAAGTGGAATGAACCTCTCCAACCATTCATTAAGCTAAATAGGATAACTAATGAGCAATACTGGACTGTAGTCATGATCACTCTTCATTTTGTACCTGATTTGAGCATTTATGCTACCTAAAATGCGGAAACTGCCCGGCAACAATGAAACCCAAAACTGAAGCCCATATATTCAATGAAAAGCAGCTTCAGTTTAGGTGACCGCTGACATCATTGAGTGCATAACTCGCACTCTCTCTCCATTCTCACTCTTTATCAGGCAAACATAATTAATGGAAGTGAAGCAGAGAAACATGCTGCAGCTTTATAGATTTTTGATGGTAATCAGTCGGATTAATTATGTGATATATGTCCCTTGTTAAGTTAATCGCAGCCGGGTAAATACGATGCATGAACTTTGATAACAAACTGGCAGCCAGGCCCCCAGACTCCTAAATCAATTTACCAACTTCCACAAATCACTTAGTGCAGCTTCTTCTGTACAATGTGATGTAACCACAAATATCTGACATGGGAGGTTACATATTTGCTAAGAAAAAGAGGGGATTATATTACCGTAATTATCACGGCACTCATTGTATGTTATGATCATATTTAGCATATCTTAAAATCATTGCCAAAGCAACTGTTTTAATATTGCAAAAGTTGAGGATCCAATGTAAAGTATACAAAATATACATTTCTATTAGCATTGGAGTCTTCAATTATTTACAAAAGCAGTCATTTCTTTATCTGTTAAACAATATGGTTAACTCACAAACACATTGTATATATATATATATTAGTGGTGGGCCGTTATCGGCGTTAACGTGCTGCGTTAACGTGAGACTCTTATCGGCGATAAAAAAAATATCGCCGTTAATCTATTCTCAAAGTTGGGTTGGGAGCTGGGTCTATACTACGCAAGCTATGATGACTTTCACCCTGATATTTTAGCGCGGATGTATACCTAGCCGAATTGCACTGTAGGGGCGAGAGCGAGTCTTGAACTAGAGGCTCGCAGTCCGTGATGGACAGATTGTTAACGGCTGGTCTATGTGGTAATACAATCGGGCACGACATCCAAACGCTCACCTATCATTCATCAACCTCAAACATGGCTTTTCATCTGAAAGATGTATGTAGTAGCAACTTTACATGGCCGCTCAATATGATGTTAACCTAGAGAAATGTGCGCTATTGAAGTGTTTGTGTGGAAGCGCGTTTGCTGCAGGACAGGCTCCGGTGCGTCACTTGCTCTTAAAATCTCCGTCATTCTTGGTCATACAGATAAAAGTAGCCGAATACATCTTTCGAATCTGTAAAGACTCTACGTTTATTTGTGTGCACTCAGAATAACAACGAAAGCGTTAGCTTTTAAGCAAACAGGATGCGCTTTAGGTCTCATGTGAACTTGAGCGAGAAACTTGAAACTCGAATATATCTAAAAATACAGTACATAGAAAAATATATCTGTAGAGTGAAATGTCTAAAAATAAAAATAGAAGACGTGTGTGTTAGCATGGATGATTTACATGAAATTTAATCTGTGCAACACTGTGCATAAGATAGCTTTCAGTTCAATATAATAACAAAAACGACATTTGGGGTTTTATTCAACTAATAAGGTGGGCACGCTGTGATCTGTACTATATTTTTACTGTAATTGACAGTTATCGGCAAAAAAACAACAACACGGGAGTGGGAGGGAATGGGAGTCATTCTTCCGGGAGTGGAACGGATTTTCCTCCAGTTTTTTCGTGGGATTGGGACGGGAAGAGATTAAAGTTTGTGATGCATTTTGGAAACAGGAGATGAGCCCCTGGTCTAATCGCCACCTGGCTTGAGAAACCCGTTCTCAAAGACTTACTTTAGTCATTATTTGGGTAGCACACATATTCTGAATGCCTTGACAGAATTCAAATGAGCCGTTTAATCTAGATTAATTCCAAGATTACAGTGAGATTAATCTAGATTAAAAATTAATCTATGCTCACCACTAATATATATATATATATATATATATATGATAACGAAATGTTTTGCATGTATATAAGAGCATTTGCGAACATGTGATGCAAACCTCCATAAAGATCTAATAAAAGTTGTACACTGGTTCCCTGCAGGGCCCTGGAATGAAAACAACATCTTTACACAGCAGCACATGTTCACGCTTGAATCTGTATGCATGCCTATATATGTATGTTTGTGTGCAGACATGCACTCGACGAGACAGTGAGTGATGACCTGCTTTCTGTAAGGCATACTTACAGACAACATGTCCAACGCAAGCCAGTCTGCGGGATGGAGAATTGATTTATTTCTCGCCTTTTAACAAAATTAACACGCGCACCACTGACATGCCATCACACCTTGAAATAGTGGCCGTATGGCAGAGCACATGCGTAAAATAATAGCCATAACAATGTGACAACACCTATTCTGAAGGGCCATCTAGGCGCTGAATTACTAGTGCTGTCTGATCTCCTGCTAAGATGCTGCAAGAATAGAAGACAAGAAGAGTTATAAAACAATGTTTGCTGGGAAAACAGACACTAAAGGTAGACATTTGAAAAACCATTTTGGGTCTTTAAAATCTCAAATCCATTTTTGGGTTTAAAAGTCATAAACTCTCGATACTGATGGCAGAAATCATAATTTATCAATCTAAAATATCATATATCAATCTGCTGAGAAGACAATAAGATTCATAAAACAGTGTTATACTGAGAAAAGTAACAATGTCATACAGAGAAACATGGATGGGAAATATTAAACTGACAGGTCTTCATTTTGATGGGTTACAAATTCAGAAGTACTTGATACTGATGACATAAACCATAGTTTATAAATCTAATATATCAATCTGAGAAGAACAGAAGAATCATAAATAATGTCTTGCTGAGAAAAGTAACAATGTCTCATGGAGTAGATGATAAATGTAGACTTAAAAAGTAGATGTAAATGTAACTTGAGGTTAAATTATACTTTACATATCTAATATATCATCCATCAATCTGCTGAGAAAAAATTAAGATAATTTAGACATTATTGTGGCAGATTAGATCATCTGAATAACTCATCAACAAATAGGCAGTATACAAAAATAAGTTTAGAAGGTGTTTTTTTTGCACACAGTTTATGCATTCGGTCTGTGATTATTTAAATCATTATTTCATAAAAAATTCAGTTATTTCATAAAATGAACACACAAATACACACCCAAATGCATGAGTACACCTTATTTTGCTCGACTCTAATTTAGTGCTATACCTCAGCAACCATTCACCCTTGAGCTCAATGGCCTCAGCCGCCAAAGTCAGCCTCTCCAGGCTGTTCCACCCTTTCACAGGGGCACCTGCCCCCATCTGTGCAGGGTCCCGGCAGTCCCCGTGCACCATTGTCCGGTATTAATAAGCTATTGATCCATGGAGACATACTTTTTCAGTGTCTGGGTCTGCCGGTCGCTCTCTCTTTGCCTGTCTGTATCGATGTGCGAGCTGCAAAAAGCGCCAGTAATGGATACACGGAGACAGCTGAAGCCCTTGGGCATTGAAGGGATGGGGTATTTTTGTGTTTTGCTTCTCGTAAGCCTCTGTTTCGACAACCACTGGCCCCCAGGAGAAGAGGAAGTGCCGGCTGACATCAGAGCACTGGGTCGACTGAGGCCACTCCCATTTACCCTGCTCCCTGACATGATGGATTATTTTAGTCCGGCACCTTCAGCCAAGCATCTCACCTCACCAAGCATGCGTGTATGTATTTATATTTAGCATCAATTCCACTCCTTAGTTTTTCTATGACATCATTCAGTACAGTATGAACACTAATTCCGACACTAGCAAAGGCCTTGATACTTAAAAAAATAAATAAAAAAATTAGGACAATGATGTGTGGTAAAACATATTTATAAATGTCATTGCTGTATAACACACCACTCTGAATCTCCATTGTAACTGTTTTAAAGTAAATGGGCAAAACCCATACATAATGGTATTCAGATAAATATAATATAATCAGCCTGGCTGAATTTCGACTTGCATACTATGGTGTCTACTTTTCTAGTAAAATATCTAGTATCGATATTCCTCAACAAAGGTAGGAGAAGAGACAATAGGAGAAATGGGAACAGGACTGGTAGAGGACATTAAGCTGGACGTCCTTTGAGTTCGATATTTACGGTGCTTTCTGGTACTTTCAGGAGAACATTTCAGTGCACTTACTGAAACTCACTGCAATGTGACAGCCCTAGAAATGTCCAACTCCCTGCATAGTTTCCTGACTTCTGAAATAATTGAGACGTACCCAATAATATTATCTGTCTGTCTCAGCACTGCCACTTGTATAGTGAAGTCAAGGGCTTTGTCTTTACAATAACTTGGCAGTAAGCAGATGGGCAGAATATAAACATCACATTTATGGCAAAAAAATATGGATTTAGTTGAATTTTACAAAGTTGAGGTGCAATATTTCTTCCTATGCATTCGAAGACTTTATCAGTCAACACTTGGCTTGTCTGTCTATAGCTAGTCTGTTATCAGCACCTACCGTATAACAGCCGTTTGAAGAAGGGCACTTTGAAGCCTCTCATGTGTTATCTGAACAATTCTGCCTTTAGCAAATGCATCTAAATGATCTGTTCAATCATTTAAATGATTTTACTTGGCAGAAGCTGTTTTACCAACAAAATATTCCATCTGTAACCAAAAATATCAGCTGAAGACAAGGGTGTAGGTTTGCTTTCGACATTGGTGGGGACCTAAACCAATAACATCAGCATCAGAGAGCTGGCTGTCTTAAAGGGATCGTTCAACAAAAAAATGAAAATTGTGTCATCTACTCACCCTCAAGTAGTTCCAAACCTGTATGAATGTGTTTGTTCTGCCGAACACAAAGGAAGAATGTGAAGAATGTGGGAAACAGAGCAGTTCTGGGGCATCATTGACTTTTATAGAATTGTTGTCCTACTATGGAAGTCAATGGTGCCCCAAAACAACCTGATTACAAACTTTCTTCAAAATATCTTCCTTTGTGTTCAGCACAACAAAGATATTCATGCAAATTTGGAACTACATTTTTGGGCGAACTATCCCTTTAATCACACATCACTTTATTTGAATATTCATTTAATTGGACCCAGGATGATTCTGAAAGAATACTCTGCTGTTGTTGTAGTAACAAAACTCGTGTGCGCATCTGATTGACAGATAAACTGCATGCTCTTATATCAGTGTTGTTTTTTTATTTTGTGGATATTTCAACTAACAGTTTGATTTGTACATTCAGTTGAACAACATTCATTTAAAGTTAAAGACTGTCCGCGGCGACTCGGGATGCTGTTCCAAATCCTGCTGCACCACAGTGTGCCACTTAGTTTACAAAAAAAGAAATTCCTTATCAAATGATTATCAAATTATCATTATCAAAATCCAAATTATATTTGTCCCAAATTATTGTTGGTGCTCATCACTTTACCCTAGGCTGAAAGATTGTGTATCTTTCTGCACAATGTTTGTCTTTCTGGCTGTATGCTTTAAAGAGGGAGCTAATAATAGCCATAGATCGCGCTTTCTATTTCCGTTTGCTCTGTTTTGTCAAGCAAACACCACTTAAAACTCATTGATGCAACTTTGTTCATTCCTGAAATGGGCTTTTATATTAACTGTTTTAACTGCGCTTCTCGTATGGTGTGCGACTACATTCTGCATATGTATTAAATGCCCGTCTTTGAGAGCGGGCATATTTCTAACGTACAGGTGCATCTCAATAAATTAGAATGTCGTGGAAAAAGTTTATTTATTTCAGTAATTCAACTCAAATTGTGAAACTTGTGTATTAAATAAATTCATTGCACACAGACTGAAGTAGTTTAAGTCTTTGGTTCTTTTGATTGGGACCATTTTGGCTCACATTTACCAAAAACCCACTTAATCTCAACGAATTAAAATATGGTGACATGCCAATCAGCTAATGAACTCAAAACACCTGCAAAGGTTTCCTGAGCCTTCAAAATGGTCTCTCAGTTTGGTTCACTAGGCGACACAATCACGGGGAAGACTGCTGATCTGACAGTTGTCCAGAAGACAATCATTGACACCCTTCACAAGGAGGTAAGACACAAACATTCATTACCAAAGAAGCTGTTCACAGAGTGCTGTATCCAAGCATGTAAACAGAAAGTTGAGTGGAAGGAACAGTTTGGTAGTGGCTGGATATTGATAGGGACACATCTTTAGCGTATCCCCCCTCCCTATTTCTATGCACCTGGCTGAAGAAATGTGCTCTTCAATTTAATGAAAACTCTTAAGAACCAACTGAAACAGTTTACACCATCACTTCTTGGAAAGCCAGCCAGTGAACCTTGAATGCTAACTTTGTCATCCATTAGCAGAACAAGACATGAGATAAGCATTTGGACAGTCAGCAAACAGCGCACTGCGCCACGGAGCAAAACCCTCTTCCTGCCCTGTGCTCTAAACTCAGAAGGATTGCTTACACACATGACTCTCGCATGGCTGGACCCTCTGGAGAGATGCTCCATTTGGCCGCAGAGGTGCTGATGCGACAATGTGCATGTATGCTTCTGCAACCCTACTGGGAGCACTGCAGACCCGATGCACTGGTGCAAACCCTTCCTGCTCGCTTTTTCCTCATTTGTCATATAAATCATGCAATGAACACCCATAGCATAGTCATATCATGGCTGTGAAAGAGAAGCTGCGACAGAGGTACAGAGGACGCAATCTGTTTACTTGATCCTTAGAGTCAAAATCCTCTGAGAATCATTTGCATCAAGTGAGGTGAGTCTCTGCTGGTCCACTGGTCCAGGGACCACAAGAGGGAGTTAACTTATGATATTAATTAACACACTCACCAGCCACTTTCACCTGTTCAATTGCTTGGTAACACAAATTGCTAATCAGCCAATCACATGGCAGCAACTCAATGCATTTAGGCATCTAGATGTGGTGAAGACGACTTGCTGAAGTTTAAACCGAGCATCAGAACGGGGAAGAAAGAGGATTTAAGTGACTTTGAACGTGGAATAGTTTTTGGTGCCAGAAGGGCTGGTCTGAGTATTTCACAAACTGCTGATCTACTGGGATTTTCACGCACAACCATCTCTAGGGTTTACAGAGAATGGTCAGAAAAAGAGAAAATATCCAGTGAGCAGCAGTTGTGTGGAAGAAAATGTCTTGTTAATGCCAGAGGTCAGATGAGAATGGGCAGACTGGTTAGAGATGATAGAAAGACAACAGTAACTCAAATAACCACTCGTTACAACCAAGATCTGCAGAATACCATCTCTGAACACACAACACATCGAACCCTGAAGCAGATGGGCTCCAGCAGCAGAAGACCACACCGGGTGTCGCTCCTGTCAGCTAATAACAGGAAACGGAGGATACAATTCACACAGGCTCACCATAATTGGACAATAGATGATTGTAAAAACGTTGTCTGGTCTGATTAGTCTCGATTTCTGCTGCGACATTCAGATGGTAGGGTCAGAATTTGGCGTAAAGAACATGAAAGCATGGATCATCCTGCCTTGTCTCAACGGTTCAGGCTGGTGCTGGTGGTGTAATGGTGTGGGGTATATTTTCTTGGCACACTTTGGGCTCCTTAGTACTAATTGAGCATCGTTTAAACGCCACAGTCTACCTGAGTATTGTTGCTGACCATGTCCATCCCTTTATGACTACAGTGTACCCATCTTCTGATGTACTTCCAGCAGGATAATGCACCATATCACAAACCTCAAATCATCTCAGACTGGTTTCTTGAACATGACAATGAGTTCACTTTACTCAAATGGCCTCCACAGTCACCAGATCTCAATCCAATAGAGCACCTTTGAGATGTGGTGGAACGGGAGATTCACATCATGGATGTGCAGCCGACAAATCTGCAGCAACTGTGTGATGCTATCATGTCAATATGGACCAAAATCTCTGAGGAATGTTTCCAACACCTTGTTGAATCTGTGCCACGAACAATTAAGACAGTTCTGAAGGCAAAATAGGGTCCAACCCGGTACTAGCAAGGTGTACCTAATAAAGTGGCCAGTGAGTGTATGTTTACTGCAGTCATTTTAACACATTTGGTATTATCAAAGTTGAAATTACAAAATTATTTAGTTTTATTGACAGCTTTTTAACAGAAAGAAATATGTGCATATAGTTTTGTTTGTTTGTTTTGATACTGTCACATATGTACAATAATGTGGAGTTTCTCGTCGCTGTAATTTCAGTCAGTTTTAAGCCAATATGAACTGCTTTGGGACAATATTTATTGTATTATGGGGGACAAAACACTGTCCACTCTCAATTTTTACAAAAGCTGTCACTGGGGCAGTACCTTTTCACTATGTACACTTTTGTACCTTTTAGGTACTAATATGTACACTTTAGGTACCAATATGGACCCTTTAGGTTTTTGAAAAGGTACTACCCCAGCGGCAGCTTTTGAACTCCGAGACTGCAGAGTGTTGTTTAGTATGAAAATACAATTTCTTTAATTTCATGAATATCATGTCTTTTTAATGTTATTTTTTGTGAAAAGGGGTCTTTCAAACTGCCATTATACTATAGAAAAGGGGTCTCTTCATCATATTTGGGAACCAATAAATGTAAAACTTGGACTAGACAACAAATAGATATCATAAATATAAATAATAAATAAATATATGTCAGCCTTCTGTCGTGTTCCTTGTGTTCCTGCCTCTTGTGTCCTTATTTGGTTTGTTTCCTGTCCTTGTTAAGCAAGGTCAAGGTCAAGGTCAAGGTTTCTTTATTTGTCACATGATAAATTATACAGGGTATAATCAAAAGTGAAATGTAGGTCAAATCAGGTCCGCTCAGTGGACAGTGCAAAGAATTAAAAAATAAAAAATAACATCAAAATTAAATTATATAAAAGTAACACCACACAAGTAGTATATATATATATATATATAGGTAAAAAAAGAAATAAGAAGTAAAATGTGCAATAGAATAAAGAAAAGTGCAAAACAGTAAAACAGTAAGATGTGCAAACCAAATTGGATGTGCAAAAACATTATATGGGACTTAATAAATATTAGTATAAACAGGAGGGATGAGAGGGATGTGCAGCAGGTTGTACTGGGTATGCACACATAAGCGGCAATATGGATGATGAGAATATGAATGTTTTTGTTATTTTTTACAGATAATAATGAGTCTTGTGAAAGTTTATGGAACTGAGTTTGTGTTAAGGAGCCTGATGGCCTGAGGGAAGAAGCTCTTCCTCAGTCTCTCTGTCTTTGCCATCAAGCTCCTGTAGCGCCTGCCAGATGGCAGTAAAGCGGAAAAGATGGTTACCGGGGTGGTTTGAATCTTTGGTGATTTTAGCAGCTCTGCTTCTGCAGCGTTTGAGGTAGATGCCCTGCAGAGAGAGTGTAGATCCTGAGATGCGCTCAGCTAAGCGCACGACTCTCTGCAGAGCTTTGCAGTCCTGGTTTGTGGCATTATTATACCACACTGAGATGCACTGAGTCAGAACACTTTCTATGGCCCTGAATAGAAAGTTTTCAGGATAGCTGGAGAGACCCTGAATTTCCTCAGCTGTCTGAATGGTACAGTCTTTGCCTGGCTTTCTTAACCTGTGTTTGAATGTGTGTAGTCCATGTCAGGTCCTCGGAGATGTTTACACCGAGGAACTTGAAGCTGCTCACCCTCTCCACAGGGGTCCCACTGATCATAAGAGGAGTGTATGGCTGCTGCTGTCTCTTCCTGAAGTCCACGATCAGCTCTTTGGTTTTGCTCACGTTCAGAGAGAGACAGTTGTCCTGACACCATGATGTAAGTCTCTCCACCTCATCCAAGTATGCGGTCTCGTCATCGTTGTTAATGAGGCCCAGGACCACAGTATCATCAGCAAATTTAATGATAGATGTGGAGCTGTGAGAGGACACAGATCGTGTGTGTAGAGAGAGTATAGCAAGGGGCTCAGGACACAGCCCTGTGGGGCTCCTATGTTCAGGGTGATTGAGTTGGAGGTGAACTGGCCGACTTTCACCACTTGTGGTCTGGCGGTGAGGAAATCTTGAATCCAGTCACAGAGTGAAGTGTTTAGGCCGAGGTCTGAGAGTTTGACAGCTAGCTTGGTGGGGACTATAGTGTTGAAAGCTGAGCTATAGTCTATGAATAGCAGCCTGACATAGTTGCCATTTTTGCTGTCGATGTGGGTGAGGGAGGAGTGCAGTACCTGGGAGATGGCATCATCAGTAGACCTATTTGGCCGGTAGGCAAACTGAAGAGGGTCCAAAGTAGCAGGGATGGAGGAGCAAATGTGTTTCTTTAAAAGTCTCTCAAAAACCTTCATGACTGTCGATGTAAGGGCAACTGGACGATAGTCATTCAGGCAAGAGGGTTTACTGTTCTTGGGCACAGGGATAATGACAGATTTTTAAAGGGGTGGGAACCACAGAGGTAGCGAGGACTCATTAAATATGGATGTAAACAAACCAGCAAGCTGATCAGCACAGGACCTCAGAGCGCGCCAGTAATCCCATTGGGTCCTGCTGCTTTTCTGGCGTTCACTCTCCTTAGTTCCCTCCGAACATCATCCTCTGAAAGGGTGATAGCATAATCATTGCTGCTCTGTCTGCTGCTTCTTGACGCGCTGCTCGGCAGAATCGCGCCGCCATTGCATTCAAAGCGGCCGTAGAAGTTGTTTAGCTCTACGGCTAGCAACGGGTCTGCTCTCACCTCCACAGAGTTGTTGTTTCCAGAGGAACAGATGGTCTTTAGTCCCTGCCACATGCGTCGAGAGTCATTGAGCTGGAAATGTGACTCAATTCTCTCACTGTATCGGCGTTTAGCGGCTCTTACTGCACGACGGAGAGCATAGCAAGATGACTTGTACTCACTCATGTTTCCTGACAGAATACCGGCATTGTATGCGGCAGTTCGATGGTTAACTGCGTCACGAATTGTTCTGTCCACCCACGGCTTCTGATTTGAGAAAGTCTTTATTGTTATTGTTTCGGTTGCCTGTTCGGTTAGTGTGTTTACGAAGCTTAATGCTACCTCCGTGAATTGCTGGCGTCAGATGAACTCGCCGGAACATGTCCCAGTCGGCGTCATCAAGAGGCGCCTGTAGCGTAGCTTCAGAGTGGGGGACCAGCGTCACTTCCCTCTCCACCGGGGTTCTTGAAGGATCCGTTGTTTATAATCTGGTGTGAGGAAGATGGCGGCGTGGTCTGATTTTCCAAAGCGCCGGCAGTGAGTGGGCTTTGTAGGCATTTTTGAATTGGGTGTAGCAGTGATCGAGTGTATTCAGTCCTCTGGTTGGACAGGATATGTGCTGATGAAAGTTAGGGATGACCTTTTTGAGGTTAGCCTTGTTAAAGTCTCCAGCGATGATGCATGCAGCGTCAGGATGTATGTTGATATATCCGCTGAGTTCATCGTGTAGTTTAGACAAAGCCAAGCTGCTATCTGCCTTTGGTGGTATATAAAGCGGCAGTGACGGCGATTGATGAGAATTCCGGGGCAGATAAAATGGGCGGCAGATAATGGAGAGATGTTCCAGATGAGGCGAGCAGGAGCGCGACAGAATGGAGATGTTTCTGGGGTCACACCATTTCTTGTTAATGAAGAAACACACTCCACCACCTTTAGTTTTCCCGGCCTCGGCTGTTCTGTCCATCCGTAAAACAGAGAAGTTGTCAGGCAGGCGTTACAGCGTTGTCCGGGACCGAGGAGTGAGCCATGTTTCCGTCAAACAAATGATGTTACAGTCTCTGATGTCCCGTTGAAACTAATCCTGGCTCTGAGATCGTCCATCTTATTATCCAAGGATTGGACATTGGCGAGCAAAATGCTCGGTAAAGGGGACTGTGAGCTCTGTTTCTCAGTCTGTAGCGGATTCCAGCACGTTTCCGCGGTGTTTCCTTCGCCTCCTGGTATTATTGAGGCGGCCTTTGTCAGCTTCGTGCTCGAAGAATCTCCAATAGCCACGCTGGATCAGTGTATAAAGTGTCCTGGATCAGGTTAGTGTAACGCTGTCCAATGTCCAAAAGTGTTCTCTTGTCGTACATAATCATTGCAGAAGTTACACGTATAAAAGAGAGGTAAAATAGAAAATAAAAACACATAAAAACACAATTTTGAGCGGAGCTAATTCACAGGCGACTGAACTCAGCAGCGCCACCGGAAGCGTCTTTATTAGTTCATTCTTGTCCATCTGTGTTTGTCAATTATCTATGATTATCCTGTGTATTTATAGTCCTGTCTGTTCAGTTTGATTTGATTTGGTCTGGTCTACTTGTTACTCTCTGTGTTTCTGTGTGTCAGCCTTGCCCTTCCTCACCTTGCCCTACCCTACCTTGCCCTACCCTACCTTGCCCTACCCTACCTTGCCCTACCCTACCTTGCCCTACCTTGCCCTACCTTGCCCTGCCCTGCCCTGCCCTGCCCGGTCTTGCCTTGCCCAGCCCTGCCCTGCCCTGCCCTGCCCTGCCCTGCCTTGCCCTGCCTTGCCCTGCCTTGCCCTGCCTTGCCCTGCCTTGACCTGCCCGGTCTTGCCTTGCCCTGCCCTGCCCTGCCGGTCTTGCCCTTGCCCGGTCTTGCCTTGCCCTGCCCTGCCCTGCCCGGTCTTGCCCTGCCCTGCCCTGCCCTGCCCGGTCTTGCCCTGCCCTGCCCTGCCCTGCCCGGTCTTGCCCTGCCCTGCCCTGCCCGGTCTTGCCCTGCCTGCCCTGCCCGGTCTTGCCTTGCCCTGCCCTGCCCGGTCTTGCCTTGCCCTGCCCGGTCTTGCCCGGTCTTGCCCTGCCCTGTCCTGCCCTGCCCTGCCCTGCCCTGCCCTGCCCTGCCCTGCCCTGCCCTGCCCTGCCCTGCCCTGCCCGGTCTTGCCTTGCCTTGCCCTGCCCTGCCCGGTCTTGCCTTGCCTTGCCCTGCCCTGCCCGGTCTTGCCCTGCCCTGCCCTGCCGGGTCTTGCCCTGCCCTGCCCTGCCCTGCCGGGTCTTGTCTACATCAAAGACTGTTATTTTGAGTTTATCCTCGTCTCCGTGTTCCTCGTTCCTTCCCGCCGTGTGCACCGTGACAATACTGCTAAATATTTTAGTATTACTTATATATACTATTTATAAATATTTTAACTTAGCTTTTTTTTTTTTTTATATTTTCATTTTATATTACATGTCAGTCATTTAATTATGTGCTTTTATCATTTGTTTTAGTTATATAATTTTTTTCCAGCTTCATTTCAGTTACTATTTTCAGTTAATATTTTCAGTTTTAGTAATTTCCTTATGTAATTTTCTCTTTTTTTATCTTTCTATATAATGTTTTTAATATTTCCTTATAGGTCTATAAAGTATATATATATATATAAAGAAGAGTTTATTTGCAAAAAAAGAATAAAACAATTCTGATTTCAAATTCAAACAATTCTCAAAAATCATGTTTTTTCTTTGTGCATTCCAATTAATCTAAATCAAACTGCAGTTGGGTTAATTTTATTAGGTTAAAAAAATAACTTAAAAAAAACCTAATGTGCATGACAGATTCTGCAGCCTAAAAAAGTACATTAATCTGGCCTTGTTAAAATTTCTAATTAATATAATGGCATCCTAAACTTCTGGAAGCATAAATTGATCCATGTGATAAAATAACCCAAACAACAGCCTGGCACTTATATCAGTTATATGGTTTAATGGTCTTTGTATAATCGATGGAGATGTTCAAGCATCAGAGTAGTGTGAAGGCATCTAGTCACAAACAGAAGTGATGTGAAGAAAATTAAAGACACGGTCATCTAAAACCTCCAGCGTATGTGAGGAGGATGTGACGCTGCATGTCTTCAGACACTCCAAACCAATGCAATCCATTTAATGTAATAATTTCAAGCATTGAAGCATCATTACCATAAAGGCAGATTGATTCACTGCCGTTCGGGAGATGCCAGCAGTGTGAGGGAATAAAGTAACGCAGATGGACAGCTCATTAATTCCCTCATGCTCTCGCGTACAACCGAAATTTTTACACGCTGGAAATTTACAGCGCTGACAGACTAACTGGGCGCACTCCTAATTTGTATCATCTCACATTTGTTTTTGTTTTGCCGTCATCTTTATTCTTTACTGCAAATTACAGAGTGCCCTGGGTAATCTGGCAGGTCCAGTGAATGCTGATGAGCCGCGGCTGCAGGGATTTACAGGCCGAGCAAGTGCCGGGCCGGATGTTTATGATAATTGAGCCTGTTCTCTCTGCTTGGTCAATGCTCTGTTGTTTTTACCCCGTTCCTCTCTTTCTCTCTCTTTCTAAGTTCCACTGATCTCAGCTTGGTATTCATGGAGCTACAAATTTAGACTCGCCGCCCCACAACCTAATAAATGTATTCATTTGGTGCAAATTCATGAGCTTAAATAGGCGATTCGTATTCCGCTTATTTAAACTTGTTTTATTAGCCTCCTCTTGAAATGTTTTTAATAACGCCATTTTATCACGAGCAGGAGTATGCAGGGACAAATTTGATTGAGAACAAAGAAAAGGGCATCTGCTCGGGCTTTGTTTGAGCTGACTGAACAAATGAATGGTCAAAGAAATGTGACATAAGGTCAGATGCAAGATACTCGTTCATCCCGTGACTCTGCAGTGCCGTATTTCAGAAGTGATACAATCCCATTAAAGCCATTGAGCAGGTATAAAGGTAGACTAATCAAATGATTCAAAACTTTAGTCAAGGTTATGTGGCAATTTAAATTGAATTGGATACTGTGCTCGCGTCATGGTCGCTTGGAAGCCACTGAGTGTAAAGTTCACCTCTCCATTCCTGAAAGGCACCGCTGCTCCATCACAATGGGCAAATTCCAAACGGCTTTTTTGCGCCCTTGAAGGGCACTTCGGGAAGAGGACGCCATTTGTAGGGACGCTCCAAATAAAAGTGAATAACTTAATCCCTTCAGGAAGGGCCCTTCCAGAAGTCCATTAGCGAAGGGAACATGTCATGGTCTTCACGGAAGTGATTTCCGTTTGTGATCATGTGATCTTCAGATAGGAGGTCTTGCGATGCATTATAAAGCAAAGTTGGTGTTGACTTCGGCGCAGCTTTGTTAAGGTAACATTGGTCAGTCGTTCCCTTCGCTAAGTGAGTTCTAAACGCTTATACGAGACAGTAATGCCCTACAACCTCTGGGTGGGCTCTGCCCTTCGAAGGGAGTAGGGCATAGGGGTGCATTGAATGTGTGGAAACACTAATTAGTGTCTTCTCGAGACAGGTGCTGTTTGTAAATTAAGACTAAATATGAGGGTATGTTTTAGATTTTTTTAAACACTTTAAACATACAAGTTCAAAACAACTTTTGACAAAGTCACTAATCACTGAGCCTCTCTTGGTCAACACGCTTCATCATGCTGATTAACCGTGCTGCTGACACAACAAAATCATGCTCAATACTGACTCAATGCTGAAAAGAAGTGCACTTAATTCTATTAAACGTGCACTTGTAAGTGTACTTCAAATCTTAAAAGTACATATTTGAATAAACTGTTCTTGCAAATAATATAATATTAATAAAAAAGGCCACTTAATTATAACTAAAGAGAGACACTTTCATGAAAGTTTAAAAACTGTACTAATGTCAAATTAAAAGTTTTATTTTAAAGTATAATTAAAAAATATACATGTTTTAGTATTTTTTTATCATGCACTTATTTAGAAGTACAATTAACATGCTAAAGATCATAAAGTATTTACATTTTGTTGTTGTGTGTTATTTGATATTACATTTAAAGTTAATATAACTTTATGATAACACATTTATAATTATAACAAATTTTAATCAGAAATAATATTAAAGTATATTTAATTCACCAAAAATGATTTTCGGTACATTCTGCATCAAATTTTAACCATGTTACAAAACCAACAGAAGTAATAACGAAATAAAATGTAAAGATGTACTTAAGTCCTACTTGTTGGTCAAAACTGCACTCTAAAACTTTTTTAATTAAATTGCATGTAATATAACATTTAAAGTATAATCCATTTTTGATTCATTACAGTTAACATGCAAATTAAGGATTCAAAGCATCACATTGACATCACACTTAAGTATATTATTTTAAGTATATTAAGAATAAGTACTCATTTTAAAAGTATGCTAAAGTGTTATTATTTCTCAGAAGTTAAGTAGCAAACAAGAAAAGCTAATTACAAAAAACTGCACTGGTAAAACATTGACTATTATGCATTGTTTGAAAAATATAGTCAAATAAAATAAAATGTTATTAGTTCACATGGCTACATTTGATCTATCAGTGATAGGTCTATCAGTGGATAAGAATGCTCTTAGCAGCCAAATAGTGTAGTTACTTCATTAACCAGAAGGTTACTTGGCCATATCCAGCTAAATCCTGATCCCTTGAGTTTAGCAGCTGGACCAGGATAAGATAAACCTATTTCTCCACCACCTCTCCTCGTCTGACCTTCTAGTGTAAACCTGACCCATTGTTTCCCCTTCCACATCAGAGCTGAAGAAGACAATGACATTGTGTGTCTCTGAAACAAAGCCTGGCTCCTGTTACTATCAATGAAGCATAACCAAATCAATTCACACACAGTCTTATCAGCAGCGAGCTATTGGCTTTGCCTCCAGCTGATTAACCTCTATGCATTAACTCTTCGCATACTAAACCATCTGTGCCATGCTGCTTTAGCTAAAGCTAAGCTTCACGTGTCGAGTGGCCTGGATCACACTGGACAGGGACGAGAGGTGCCAGGAACAACGGCAGAGTGAATTCTGACATGTCCTTCCTAAAACGAACTTTTAATAACTGACACTTTGTGCAGCTAGAGAGAAATGCCAGAATCTGGAGGGACTGATGAAGGGCACAATAGATGTTAGGTTCTCAGATTGACTTCTCTGACGTGCTAACAGCATTATGTAATCACTTGTAATGTGTTCAAATAGGCCCATTTTTTTCCACACAAAAAATCTTAAATGTATATACAGACTATAGTAACATACTTGCTGTTTTGTATGCTTAATTACTGGCTTTCAAAAGCATAAACACCTTTAAATTCAAGACTTTTGGACCCCAGACTCAATAAGTATAGCAAATCAAGTGTTTGAAGGAAAGATAGTCTCAGTCAGCTAATCATGGGAAAGGTAATGTAAAAATACCTTAGCATGTTGCTTTCCATAAAATACTCATCAAATAAAATGATTGAACTCTTGTAGTACATTGTTAATACTGTACTTGACCAAAGTATATTTTAAACATATGCTACAAATATATGCTGAAAACAGTAAAGCTGTTTTTAAATGAGAAATATATTTAGTTTCACCCTTCATATACCAAAATATTTTCAAATCGCATGACAGGGGCAAGAAAATACATTTCAAACTTTACAGTAGCCTACATTTAAGCTAAATGCAAATGTGGATGAAATAGCCTACACTAGAAACAAAAACTAGATTTATAATTATATACATTGGCAAAATGTGAAGTATGTTCCTTGCTGATTTGAATTCAAATGGGTTAAATATTCACACGTATCATAAACATGTTATTTTCCAAATGTATTTTCTTAGACTGCAATATATGAAGGCTTTAAAAATTATATTAAAATATACAAAAATGGCTGGGAAATATATTTACAAACATTTTGAAACATATTTTAGCAAATATGTTTTTGGCCTTTTTTTAAATATGTTTTGAAATACATTTAAAAATACATTTGAAAATACTTTTTTTGCCAAATGGATTATTATAGAAATAACAGTTTAAAATTATATACTTAAGTGCAAATGGAAGGTAATGTTTTCATTACGCATGTTCATTTAATTTAAGTGAAAATAGATTGTAGTTTGAATTTATATAAAATTTAATTAAAAGTTTTTTTGTAAATTAACTTTAAATGTAATATTGAGTAACACACTAAAGCTAAAATTATAATCAAGTACATAATTTACATTGACCAACATACTAAAGCACATCACAATAAGTCTAGATTGCATTATGTCACTTTCAAACAGTTTAGAGTTGTGTCTTCCATCATTTGAAAAACCTTCAACTCCACCTTTTATTGGGAAGAAACTGCAAGATCACAAAATGTCTTAGCTATGCTCTATTAATTTTAAATAATGGCCTTATAGTTATGAATACAATTATTTTTGCCTCAGTCTACTGCTGCAGCAGGCCGTGTGTCTGTCACCTCAATTGGTGGTAACAGAAATCACTTCAGTTCTCGACGGCTGTAGTGAATTTAACAGCAGTTCACTTCGAGTCCCCTGAAGCACTGCGACCACACTTTCTGTACTTAGCACTGTTCCAAAACGCCTTGTTACCTTCGGTTGTCCTCTATTAGTTCTGCAGACACACAGTACCAATAAGCCTGAGGGGTTTGGGAGACGTCCAACAGTAACTTGACATAAAGGATTTCTGAAGAACACAGCGAGCAGTGCTGAAGAAATGTGCCACATACTGTAATGGTTACATTGGTCTGAAAATCCTCCACAGCTTGAAAACTCACTCAAACTGACTACATGATGTTTCATGGTCATTTGGATCCCATTCTGTTTACTTCTGCTGATACACCAGTTTGTAGATATTTTTGTCATTATTTCAAAAGATTCAAAGTCTGTAACTGAACTGACTCTTTCTTTTTTACGCTTTGCATTTAAAAATGGTCAGGAGGACTTATTTTTACAGATTAGTTCATATTCAAGACAGACGCATTCTGAATAAAAGCGTTTTCAGAGAGTTAATGTTTTGTCTTTTTTGAGAAATAAATTGGCACTAGACATTAGCATGTATAAATAATTTGTGTTTTTATCCACATATTTGAAGTACGAGGGAAGAATGTAGCACATTTCCAAAAGCCTTGCATGCATTTATTTTTACATTTCCAATCCAATTCTGTTTTACTCATCCGATTCAACATGGGTTTAGTAGAGGGTCTTATGTCAGCAAAATAGCTTTCAATGCACATTTTCAGAAAGTAATGGGAAGCGGGGTAAACTATAATCCCTTATATATATATATAAAATAAGTGTTCAAATAGAATGAGTTTACTCAACTCAAATTCAATCAGAAATGTTTTCAAAATTATTCAGAAATGTTGCATTTCATAACAAGCTTTATCTGGCTGATCAGCAAAATGTTAACAACAAAAGCAACTATTATTATTATTATTATAATTATTATTAAGTTGGGCAGCCAGATAGGTCTTGTTATGAAATGCATAATAATAATAATAATAATTGTATTTTAGAAGAATAATTTTAACCATTTTGAGTTTTTATCAAATGCATCATTATAATTATTTAATTGAATGCTGCTTATAATAAGAATAAGAATAATTATTATTATCACTAACT
This sequence comes from Gymnocypris eckloni scoliostomus, assembly GCA_027564155.1. Taxonomy (NCBI): domain Eukaryota; kingdom Metazoa; phylum Chordata; class Actinopteri; order Cypriniformes; family Cyprinidae; genus Gymnocypris; species Gymnocypris eckloni. Next base: position 50,383,218 of record CM050413.1, on the reverse strand, counting down.
TTGAAAATAAGTACAAATGTGAAACCTCTAGCTTTCTCTTCTACAGTAATTTAGAAACGGACTTCAGGATAAATGGTCTGCATTACATTTAGTGCACCCTGAGGACCAAATCAAGGATAATTTGACACCTGCGCTGTACAGTCTGACACTGAATCAACGTGTGCTAAATACTGTATTCAGTTTCTTTTTCCAGGTGTTTCAGTGCTAGCACAGCACTAACGCTTGCTTCATCTATGCAAAGAGAGTAGAGTGGTTTCAAAATGCAGTCTTGGATACCTAGAATCACCCCTCATTAGCTTAATTGGCCCCTTTTCAGGCAGCAGTCTGCAAATTGTCAATTGAGACAACCCCTTAAAATGTTGTGATACTTAGCAAATTGCCTGTGATTTACAACCTGATTGTGCTATGATTATATTGTCAATGGACTCCATGATTAGGACGGCGCATAATTCGAGGTGTGCATTAGTGTTTGTTGCTGAAGTGTTGAATACGTTCAATTCTGAGCAACTCGTGTAACATTTGCTGTGTTGAACAACTCAAGGGGTCATGCTTTGGCTGGTTAGCACAGCTATACTGTATAGATGCAAAAACTAAACCATCTGGGATGCAACTGCAGTAGTGGAGCAGCTGCCATTGAGATGAATGGGAATGATGACGGATAACTTTCTTCAGGTGTTATAGACACTACAATTAATGTAGTGCAATGTCACAGTGATGACTCGAAAGTGTTTGCATGGTCACAACATCCTGAACGCTGCTGCTAGTAATAGTTTTGGGAAATTATTGTGTCAGCCGGAGAAAATTTACTTCAAAATCAAGTTTTTGTTTGCAAAGCAACCATTATAATGCAGAGCTGCAGAGTACATGCTAAAACTGCACTTAATGAAGCAGCCTCTGGTATTGCGCATTACGAGGGCATTTTACAATTATGCATGTTACAACTGATTTCCATAAATTTACATTTACATTTATGCATTTAGCAGACACTTTTATCCAAAGCAACTTACAGTGCTTTCAGGTTATACATTTATTGTCAGTATGTCAGTATGGTCAGTATTGTCAATATAAATGCTCATGTACACACACATATCTTAACTCCCAAATGTCAAACAGGGAGTTTTTAATTAATTTATTAACTGATTTCTGGATGTGTGCGTGCTGGTGTGTAGGGTGCAGGATGTAATATTGCCAGCTAGCGGTTGAAATGGGTACTGCTGCCCAAATTCAAAATATTGAAGAGTTGTTTCTCCTGCCCCCTTCTCCTTACTCAATAATCACACAGGTTGCCAGATTGAGCACAATGGAAGGAGATGGGCCATACAATGTTAGTTGATATGGTTTTAATATGCCTCTGGTCACAAAGCTTTTAGATGGATTCTTTTCAGTTCAGTGGTGGATCCTTTGACTTGGTTCTTCTATGACATCGCTGTGAAAAACCATTTAAGCACCTTTATTTCTATCTGAAATATAGTTTCCAAAATATCTGAAACATTATAGAATTTGTGTGCTTCAGTACATTCAAAAACAATAATAATAATAACTACATACAATACCTTTAAAGGAATGGTTTACCCAAAAATAAAAACTATGTCAAAAATGAAACCTGTGTTGAATATAAAAGGAGATATTTTGAAGAACATTGGTAGCCAAACGGTTGACGGTGGCCGTTGATGTGCATAGTAAGGGGGAAAAATACTAAGGAAGTCAATGACTACCGTTAACAGAAGAAAGAAACTCATACTGGTTTGGATCAACTTGAGGTTGAATAAATTGGTGAACTATCCCTTTAAGATAAGCTCTCAAAAACAGAGCAGTTAAACTATGCCAGCACAATTCCTATTGCCTATAAGCCTCAGTCGACACCCACTCCACTCTTATGCAGAGTCTTCATTTACTTCTGAAACTTCACGCCTTCCAAAAGACATCATACACATCAAAAACAACTCCTCTGTTCTTGAAACATCAGAGGAAACCATGGCAGACCTCCTCGTTTATGTCACTGCCACCAGCATGCGCTCCTCTCTGCAGGAGTGTCCTGAATGATCTCCTTCTCTTCGGGGGATAAAACCTATTGTCGTTGAAGCTGATGGCTTTCAGTCAACCGCCTGTGACTCAAGCCTACATAAGACAAGTCAAGACTGCTTCACTGGGACCTAAGACTCTAGTACCCCAGCAAACTATAAAAAGAGATGGTGGCTAATGAAAGCAGAGTACTGGAGGGCCTTCACCCTTTTGCTAGAAGGTTTAGAAGTGGTTTTGTCCTTTAATGTGTGCTTTGAACATGGAGAGCCAATGCCCTCTCACCTTATACTCAACTTTATTCGTCAATTGATACAGTCACATAGTGAAGAGAGGTGTGAGGTGAGAGGGGCGAACAAGAGAAAAACAAAAATGAGGACATTATACCTCAAGCCTTCAAGATCAACATTAAACCAATGTTAATCAGCATAAACTAACTTCACCGCAGGGTATGCTTGAGGTTGGTGATGTTTCTGATTTTATTGATTACTGTGAATGTACTGTTTTGCTACGATTTTATTTTTATTAAATTGAGGAACAGTTTTGAATATTGAAACGTACCCCAGGTTAGGTTCACAGAGTAAGTTACCACGGTAACTGATAACTGACTTACCCTGCTTTCCCGGGTTTAAACCCAAAGACCCAGAGTTCCCCTCATTTCAGGGTTAACATACTCAGTTTTCACTTAGCCTCCTTTCTGAAATGGGCCCCAGATTCATCCCACAGACTAACAGAGCCGAAGCACAACTCACGTAACAACTAAAACAAAGTTAATCCACAAGTAATTTAGTTTTACGCTTCATCCGCTAAAGGGTTAAAAGTTTTAAAATCTTTGTTCTTACAGCCAAAATTGAATGTCTGGAACGTTTGTTAGTTGGGCAAACAGTGTAAAAATATAGTGTAAATTGTTTTATTGATTTAAATCTCAGCAGATATAAATGCCAAGCAACGAGCATCTGTACATCAAATACTGAATAAGTGCTGTTGTGCAATTTTGCTTCCACTACTGACTGTTTTTGCTTATGTTCACTGCTGTTGATGAGACACTTTAGCTGTCCTTAACCGCCAACAAACGTGAGCTAATCTGCATCTCATTAATTCCATTCCTCCTTGTGGAATTCTGCTTCTTTTTCCCTCTTATGAATTCTCTCTTTTCAATCTCCATTACCGTCTTAGTCCCAGCTCATTAAGGAATACTCTTGAAGTTCAGAAACCCCCTCCTTCTTCACACTATGATGGATGGACACATTCCTTGTGTTTGGGCCCGAGGAGCTTGATTAAAAAGCTACCTCTCCGACCCTCGATGAGCGTTTGGATTAAACATGCCCACTGATTGCCTGGCCATTCCTCCCCCATTCATAATTGAAAGCTATAATGTGTACCAAGTGCTTATTAATTAATACCATGAGGTGAAAGGCCCAAGGGGGACATTATTTAGGCCTCATTAAAAATTAATAATGTTACTTAATTGTTCCTCTTAATATTATTGCCACACACAAACCATAACGTAATAAAAACGCAAAGAAGTTGAGTCGTTACCTTGCTGAGCGGATGTGGCATGTTTTGCATGCTGTTTATAAATTCATGATGCTTTATTCATATTTTAATTAAAGAGGGGGCACGACTTGTTTTCATGATGAATTCCTGATCAGCAGTTATAATGCACAGCGTTCTTGATCAATGAGACAAACTCAATGATGAGGTGAGGAAAGTCCATTCATCTTACTGAAGATGCAGTCATTTAGAGTAGATGAATATACTGAGAGAGTCTCAGTCTCTCTCTCTCTCTCTCTCTCTCTCTCTCTCTCTCTCTCTCTCTCTCTCTCTCTCTCTCTCTCTCTCTCTCTCTCTCTCTCTCTCTCTCTCTCCCAACTCTCTGTCTCTTGCTCTCTCAGTCTCTCTCTCTCTCTCTCTCTCTCTCTCTCTCTCTCTCTATCATCTCCTCTCTCTCTCTCTCTATCTCTATCTATCTCCTCTCTCTCTCTATCTATCTATCTCTCTCCCCCTCTCTCTCTCTCTCTCTCTCTCTCTCTCTCTCTCTCTCTATCTCTATCTACTCTCTCTCTCTATCTATCTATCTCTCTCCCTCTCTCTAGTCTCTCTCTCTCTCTCTCTCTCTCTCTCTCTCTCTCTCTCTCTCTCTCTCTCTCTCTCGTCCTCACTTTAGACGTTCCTCGCTTTTTGGGTGTTAAAGAGCTAAAAGAAGCAGAAGCTAACTAAACTATAGAAGAACTACCTAAACTATATGATTTCAGTACCGAAACTGAAACTTTATACTCAAAGTAATTCTGATTTATTTGAGTTAATTGGTAACCCGTGCATGCGGTATTTTTTCTATAGCAAATAGCATTATGACTTTTTTTTTTTTTTATATATATTATATTTAGTATAATTTAGTATTAATATATATTTAGTCATTCATCTGCATGGGTAGATTCATTACAGTTGTAGTCTGTTACTGATTACAAATTACACAATTCAGTAATGTAATCTAGATCACTAATTCAAGTCAAGTCAAGTCAAGTTGAGCTTTATTGTCATTCCGCTACATGTGTGGACATACAGTGGGACGAGATGTCGTGCCTCACAGGACCACGGTGCTACATGAATACAGATATACAACACAAAGTAAAACAGTATAAACCTATACACAACTAACCTACTGTCAGCTTTGACTATACATATGCTATATATAACAGTGGTTACCTATACATAAACTAAACAAAAAAAAAAAAAAAAAAATACAAACTGTACAACTGTGCAGATGACTTCAAATACTGTACATGTGCAAAAAGAGAGACATTCAAGCAGCTGGCTGGGGAACAGTGTAAGGTGATTTGTGGTGCATGAGCCAGTAAACATACATACATTACAGTCGTATATTACAATCAGTCTTTTGTGGGATTATGGACACACAATGGTGTGTGAAAGTGTCTAGTGCATGTAGAGGAAAGTGTGTTGCTACAGGTGGCTTGTGCAGGCCCTGCCACCTGAATTGCACAGAAATAGTTTAACAGTTTTTTCCTGAGATGTGGTAAGGTGTGGGGGGTTGTTTTGGGTTTCAGAGAGGGGCGGTGTGATGTGAGTTCAGGGCTCTCACAGCCTGGGGAAAAAGCTGTTGAGCAGTCTGGAGCGGGCTCTGATACTCCGGCACTGCCCACCTGAGGGTAGGAGCTGGAAGAGACTGTGGGAGGGATGGTGGGGTCCTCCACGATACTTTTGCTTTGCTGGAGCATCGGTAAGGAAAATATCCAGGATGGAGGGAGAGGGCACCAATGATTTTGCAGCGGTGTTCACTGTCCGCTGGAGGGTCTTGCGGTCTGCTGCACAGCAGTTTCCGTACCAGACAGTGATGCAGCTGGTCAGCACACTCTCAATGGTTCCCCTGTAGAAGGTGGTGAGGATGGGTGGAGGGAGACTTGCTCTTTTCAGCCGGCGGAGAAAGTGTAGGCGCTGTTGTGCCTTCTTTGAGATAGACTTTTCTCTTTTTTAGTGCTGCTGACTTTCTCCACAGTCGAGCTGTGTCGATAGTCAGTGGGGGGTGGTCAACGGGGTTTCTCCTGAAGTCCATCACAACCTCCTTTGTCTTCTCCACATTGAGGGACAGGTTGTTAGCGCTCTCTCTCTCTCAGCCAGCTGTGCCACTTCCTCTCTCTCGCTTTCATCGTTGTCTCTCTGATGAGACCTACCACTGATGTCTCTCTCTCGCAAACTTGATGATGTGGTCTGAACTTGGCAGTGCAGTCGTGGGTCAGCAGCGTGAAGAGCTAGGCTGAGCACACAGCCCTGTGGGGCACCTGTGCTCAGTGTGGTAGTGCTCGAGTGGTGACGACACGAACTGACTGAGGTCTTCCGGTTAAAAAGTCCTGGATCCAGTTACAGAGGGAGTTGTTGAGGCCCAGCAGGCTTAATTTATTGATGAGCTGTTGTGAGATTATTGTGTTGAATGCTGAGCTGAAGTCGATGAACAGCATTCTAACATATGAGTCTTTATTTTCTAGGTGGGTAAGAGCCAGGTGGAGGGTGGAGGAAATTGCATCATCCGTAGAGCGGTTTGGGCGGTATGCAAACTGGAGCGGATCGAGTGTGTTGGGGATGCTGGTTTTGATGTTGTGCATGACTAGCCTCTCAAAGCACTTCATTATGATTGGAGTCAGTGCTATGGGACGGTAGTCATTTAGACAGGACACAGGTGATTTTTTTGGTACCGGTATGATTGTCGTGGATTTGAGACATGTGGGGATGACTGCCTGGCTCAGCGAGTGTTGAAGATATCTGTTAGGACATCTGTCAGCTGTTCAGCACAGTCTTTCAGCACGCGCCAGGTATATTGTCAGGACCCGCAGCCTTGCGTGGGTTAATCCTAGATAGGTCTTCCTTACGTCGGCTGGAGACAGACAGAGTGCCTGGTCGTTGGGAGGTGTGGGCAGTTTTGTGCAGATGTGTCGCTCTGCATTTCAAACCGTGAATAAAAGTGGTTGAGTGCATCTGGGAGGGATGTGTCGTCACAGGCCTGTGGCGGAGGCTTGTAGTCAGTGATGGTCTGAATGGCTTGCCACAGGCTCCGTATCTCTGCTGTTTGTGAAATGATTATTGATTTTATTGCCATATGACCGTTTTGCATTTTTGATGCCACGGGACAGATTGGCTCTTGCTGTTTTGAAGGCTGACAATAACAATGGCCGTGAACTCGCGGCAGATAGAACGGTCGACATTTCACAACCATAAACTCCACCAGCGATTTAACAGTGTTTTGATAATACCGCTGCATTGTTACACCATTCTTTGTTGATATACACACAAGCCACCCGCGAGTCTTACCAGACAGGGATGAATCTCTGTCCGCCGAGGCAGGTTAGTCCGCAGCTGAATGGCAGTCCGGGATGTTGTCGTTTAGCCATGTTTCAGTGAAAACAAACACACAACAATCCCTTGTCTCATGCTGTGTAGACCGGCTGAGTTGAATTAAGTCCAGTTTGTTTTCCAGAGAGAACGCTTGAGAGCATGAGTGATGGAATTGCTGGACTAGTTGCATTAGCCCTTAGCCTAGCTCGAATACCTCCACGCTTGGGCTGTCCCTCTCACACCGCCGCGCCGCCGCAGCGGTAGCAGGCAGGCGCGGTCTCGGGTCCGCTTCAGCAGCAGACAGAGGCCTTGTAGCTTCTCAGTAGTCGCGGTGAAAGCTGATGTTTGTACACATTGTCGATATCCAGGAGGCTCTGGTGATCATATGTGTTTCCGGGTGTTTGTCTTTTGATTTTTCAATAAAGTCAGACAGTTTGAAGACGAGGAGACAAGACTAACAGACATAAAAACACAGTTTTTAGGACCCGGAGTAGCCGCTGCGTCCGAACGCGCCGCCATCTTGGTTTCAATTCAGTGTAATAAATTATGATTACTTTTGGATTACTTTTAGATTACTTTTGATCTAACTTTAAATGGGACTATTGTTAAAAAATACATAAACAAATTAAGAACATGCAAATGTGTAAAATTATTGAAATATTACATTTCAGGGGATTTATAATCCTCTCAAATGTAACTGTAATCTGATTATGAGCAATTTAAAATGTAATGTAATTCAATTACATGTACAAAAGTTGTGGAATCTGATTATATAATCCAGATTACATATAAACAGGTACTGTTCATCGGCATGTTTTTGACATTATAGTGATTGCAGTGTTTTAGTGTTAACGCTACCTCTGCCGACCCGTGTTGTTGTCAGTAGTGGACTAGGATCATTTCTATGTATTTAGTGTGAATTGTCCTCATCAAATTCTGTTTAATGCTGTCATTCTCTCTCAGATCCTCGTTGTTTTTGTGCCTGATCCCCGTTTTCAAAAGAGCAGTTTGAGTGTAGTTGAACTTTGTATTATGAGCAGCTTGCAGCTTGACAAGCCACAGTTTCAAAGTAGCTTCCCCAACACTAGTGTTCCCTCAGGGAACAGTTTGAGAGCTAAACGCCTCCTGTTATGACTTGATTGACAAAAGCAAAACCCAAGCCAAATGAGTTAAAAGGCATCAGTAAATATTTCAGAGATTTCGGTTTTCGGTTTATTCATGCTAACTGAATTAAATATTACATCAGTAAATGTATTTCATTTTGTGTAGAGAAAAAAAGCTTGATGTGCAAAACTCGAAATCAAGTATACATCGTGGTGCTAGATGTGCAAAACTCGAAATCAAGTATACATCGTGGTGCTAGATGTGCAAAACTCGAAATCAAGTATACATCGTGGTGCTAGATGTGCAAAACTCGAAATCAAGTATACATTGTGGTGCTAGATGTGCAAAACTCGAAATCAAGTATACATCGTGGTGCTAGATGTGCAAACTCGAAATCAAGTATACATCGTGGTGCTAGATGTGCAAATACTCGAAATCAAGTATACATTGTGGTGCTAGATGTAAAACTGAAATCAAGTATACATCGTGGTGCTAGATGTAAAACTCGAAATCAAGTATACATCGTGGTGCTAGATGTGCAAAACTCGAAATCAAGTATACATCGTGGTGCTTGATGTACAAAACTCGAAATCAAGTATACATCGTGGTGCTAGATGTGCAAAACTCAATCAAGCATACATCGTGGTGCTAGATGTGCAAAACTCAATCAAGCATACATCGTGGTGCTAGATGTGCAAAACTCAATCAAGCATACATCGTGGTGCTAGATGTGTAAAACTCGAAATCAAGTATACATCATGGTGCTAGATGTACAACTCGAAATCAAGTATACATCGGGTGCTAGATGTGTAAAACTCGAAATCAAGTATACATCGTGGTGCTAGATGTGCAAAACTCAATCAAGCATACATCGTGGTGCTAGATGTGCAAAACTCGAAATCAAGTATACATCGTGGTGCTAGATGTGCAAAACTCGAAATCAAGTATACATCGTGGTGCTAGATGTGCAAAACTCGAAATCAAGTATACATCGTGGTGCTAGATGTGCAAAACTCGAAATCAAGTATACATCGTGGTGCTAGATGTGCAAAACTCGAAATCAAGTATACATCGTGGTTTAGATGTGCAAAACTCGAAATCAAGTATACATCGTGGTGCTAGATGTACAAAACTCGAAATCAAGTATACATCGTGCTTAGATGTGCAAAACTCGAATTCAAGTATACATCGTGGTGCTAGATGTACAAAACTCGAAAATCAAGTATACATCGTGGTGCTAGATGTGTAAAACTCAAATCAAGTATACATCGTGGTGCTAGATGTATAAACTCGAAATCAAGTATACATCGTGGTGCTAGATGTTTAAAACTGAAATCAAGTATACATGTGGTGCTTGATGTGTAAAACTCGAAATCAAGTATACATCGTGGTGATAGATGTGCAAAACTCGAAATCAAGTATACATCGTGGTGCTAGATGTTTAAAACTCGAAATCAAGTATACATCGTGGTGCTAGATGTGCAAAACTCGAAATCAAGTATACATCGTGGTGCTAGATGTGCAAAACTCGAAATCAAGTATACATCGTGGTGCTAGATGTGTAAAACTCGAAATCAAGAATACATCGTGGTGCTAGATGTGCAAAACTCGAAATCAAGTATACATCGTGGTGCTAGATGTGCAAAACTCGAAATCAAGTATACATCGTGGTGCTAGATGTGTAAAACTCGAAATCAAGTATACATCGTGGTGCTTGATGTGCAAAACTCGAAATCAAGTATACATCGTGGTGCTAGATGTGTAAAACTCGAAATCAAGTATACATCGTGGTGCTAGATGTGCAAAACTCGAAATCAAGTATACATCGTGGTGCTTGATGTGCAAAACTCGAAATCAAGTATACATCGTGGTGCTAGATGTGCAAAACTCGAAATCAAGTATACATCGTGGTGCTAGATGTGCAAAACTCGAAATCAAGTATACATCGTGGTGCTAGATGTGCAAAACTCGAAATCAAGTATACATCGTGGTGCTAGATGTGTAAAACTCGAAATCAAGTATACATCGTGGTGCTAGATGTGTAAAACTCGAAATCAAGTATACATCGTGGTGCTAGATGTGTAAAACTCGAAATCAAGTATACATCGTGGTGCTAGATGCAAAACTCGAAATCAAGTATACATCGTGGTGCTAGATGTGCAAAACCTGCGGCCACAATGCTTGAATATTGTGGGAGGTTACCTGTGACATGCGTTACATCTTAGCCTATTTTTTATGAAAAAGGTCCATTTATAACGTACATACTACTAAATATTTGAATGCTGCTCCATTAAACTTCACAAGATGATGGACTGGAGTGGTGTGGATTACTTGTGGGTTATTGTGATGTTTTTATCAGCTGTTTTGGACTCTTATTCTGACGGCACCCATTCACTGCAGAGCATCCATTGATGAGCAAGGGATGTAATGCTACATTTATCCAAATCTGATGAAGAAACAAACTCATCTACATCTTGGATGGACTGAAGGTTAGTACATTTTTAGGATTTTTATGTTTATGAATTATGTGACACAAATTTAAATGATCTATTTCAACCCAACTTCTCATGAATTTGAAGGCTGCTATTGGATCACCGGAAGTAAACATTATATAATGCAACATTACTTTAAAAAACAAATGATGCAACAAAGTTAAGTTCAGGTTGTTACAAACTAGCCGACAGATATTAAGCCACTTCACGTTCAGTTACTTCAGGCTAAACGGCTGGTGCAACCCTACCCAGGTATTACGTGGATGCTAACTTGTTTTAGCATTAGCTGGTTTTGACCCAAGTGAAAAGAAACCACACTTTAATATTTAGGATTAGGGTTAAATATATTCCTTAACCATACAAATAAACAACAGTAGTTGTGATGCTAATTTAACCAAACACCGCTGTAACATAATCTCTAAACCTTCACAAATCCCTTTGATCACTACATGAAAAACACTACTTAAGGAAAACCAATACCTTGGGAGCTTTTTAAATACTCTTTCTGAGTTATTATTACTTTCAAAACCGCACAGATTATCGAGAGCGTTCCCTGGTTTGCTTTATCTTGTCAAGTGCATCGAAGCTAATTTGCTGTTGAAGGCGTGAATGATGCTCATTGGACCGAGACAAGTCCAATAAATACCTAAGATAATGAATAGCTTGTTGCCGGCAAGCTGCTTTGACGCCGGCGCTTGTTGCTTTGGAAGGCTTTCCTGCGTGCATGTGCTATGAATTTCCCTCGGGTTTTTCTCCTTTGTATGCTCAGGCATCTAGCATGGGCCTCAGCACACCTGCTGAAATTAAAAGATTTTGAAGAATTTCAATCTTATCATCAGAGCCCCACGTTAGTACATCGGATATGGGAGGAGTGTGCTGGAGAACGAGAAAAGAAAGAAGAGGAGAGGGGGAGGATGAAGAAAGGCCAAAGCCAGAGTAGAATTATTCAAGGAGAAATGGCACCTGGCCTAAGGGAAATCAAGGCTGCCTTCAACAGGATTACTCTAGGCACAATACGGACACGGTCTTGTTTGATGTCCCCCTCCCATCTGTCTTGTATGTAGTCTTTTATCTCACTCTAAAGTAATATAGTCTTCACTGCAATTCAATAATGGCCCAGCCGAGCCTGTCAGCCCGGGTTTGCTGTTATCTCACACGGTGGCGGGCATCTGTATGGTGTGTTTGTGTACACGTGAGAGCGCGTGTCTGTATCTGTGTGTGTGTATGACGGGAAAAGGTGAGCCTGAGTGCCACGTTGCATGTTCAAGCGTTTGAGTGCTGGTTTATCCCGTCTGTGATCTAAATGAGGACTCAGTACTGCTGATTGTGATGAGGATACAAGCATGATGGTGTTCCTCAATGCCTCGTAGATGTTTTAAAGAGAACTTGTATCCTAATTGGATGGAAGAGGAAGATAAACTACAACCTAACCCTGGAAATCAAGACTGACGTATCTCTGCGACTGGTAGCAATTTAGCCGATGACTGACAGCCTTGTTACTTTTTGAGCCTCTTTGCTAAGAAAAGAAGCCGGGAGCGATGCACAGAACCGTTTAAATAGCACTCGCTCACACAGTCAATGATAGAGATGTTGAGACTGCAGGAAAACGAAATTGCAAAGTAAAAAAGAACAGTATTGGAGTTCATAATAAATAGGAGCTTGCCTTTTTTTTTTAAGTGGACCAAATAACAACTAGTTCTTCATAAAAGTGCGTTAGGCCCAAACAATGCACTTCATGTGTACTCAAGGTCTTTCAGGCTTGATATAGCCATCGCATGTTCATGTCCATGAAGTTCACGAGACTGTACGGTGTCCTACTTGATTATTCATTAGTTAGTTACAGTCCTCAAATCTGATTTGCTGTGCAATGTTTCAAAAAGTGCTGATGACAAAGACTCAAGTTCAAAAGACTCGGTTTGTGCATTTCAGTGACTGTGAATGTTAGTATAATCAGCTCATAGTCTCTATGAGGGAGTCCTTGAATCAGTTCACTCAGCCAATTTGTTAAAAAAGACAGAATAATCAATGTGACTGTTTAAAATTATGTTGTATATATTTTAAATGTGAGTAGTATGAATGTCACATACTTGGACACTCTTCAGATTTCATTCCTACGTTTACATATGATCTGTTTTTGTTTGTTTAGTGGTAGGGTTAGGGGTGGGCCTTTAGGCATACTATTTTCCTGACAATATATTACTCAATATTAATGTTAGGTTTACTGAAGTGTTCTATAAAAGCAATGTCACACTCGGAATAGTGCAGTTAATCTTAATATCAGCACAACATGAATACTTTTTAAATATCATAAATGAATAAAATAATATGGAATTGAACTGGTATGTGTACTACACTGATACACTCAACAATGCCATTAATAGACAATGCTTTTGTGACCCCATAATAATCAATATTTCCCGAGCATGTCACAGACATTTCTTGACTCTGTATAATTTTACCATACCACTAAAGTCATTAACATTTTGCCCTTTAAACCACACCATTTCCAGTGTCAAGTATTTCATTGTAGAAGAAAAGGATGAGTGGGCTTTTTACACACAATTAATCACAAGCTAAATATTTCTGCAAAAGGTCAAAGCTTCATGCCCAGTTGGACTTCCTCCAAGACTGTCCTACGTGTGTCATGTGACAAAAACATGGTCTGGCACAGACTCTAATAGTGCTTTGTTACCCTGCTTCGGCAGTCGCAGTTAAGTCAATAGTGGCTCCATCTCAAAGCAATACTGTCCAAATATGATGACATTCTGGAGTTGTTTACATTGACTGTCCACACTAGTGCTGCAACAGACTTTATTTTGATTGTTCAGTCATTAAAAGCAAAACCATCAGGGCGACAAAACAGCATGACAACTTTACACAGGTTCAAAACAGCATCTGTTGGTTCATTTTCTCCCAATCTTACTTTTTCCACTGTTGGGGCATATAAAACAGAACACACACACAAACCGGACACAAACACACACACAAACCCTTGCCACACACTTCCCTGCCTGCCTATAAAGAAAACTGCCATTTCAAAGGCTGCATTGATTTCTCAGCATATATTGTGATAAAATGAGTTCCTCTCTAGTGGCCCCTAACAGCCCTATTTCAACCCCTCTTATTTGGCAGAGGCATAGAGGGACTGTAAATAGATCTGGGAGTCCAGAAGGGTGAAGGCGGACGTCCAGGACAACTCAAGGACAATCACATCTACCGAATTTTGAAGGTACGACCTTGGATGCACTGCAGGCTGACTCAAGCAGGCCTTGTGGTTTTAAAAGAAAAAAATATATAATCAGATGTGGTTTTTTTAATGCAGTTACAATTGAACTGAATTGAGTTCAAAGATTAAGTGTGCAATTTTTTATCCAGTTTAATGTGCAAAGTTTTGTCCAAAAAATAGAGGGAGGAAGTGTATTTTAGAGGACAAGCACCAAAGGTGCATAGGCACCTATTGTAATCAATGGCCTTCTTCTTCTTTCTTCTTCTTCTTCCGCTCTTGAGTCTATGTCAGCCCATAGATCGGCTTGTGGGAAAGTTATGAAATTTGGCACACAGATATGACTGTCTCAACATTAACCATTGCATGTTTGAGTTTTATTTTTTCTAACTCAACCCCTCTAGCGCCACGAACAGTTCAAATTTGTACTCATGTTTATGCTAATAACTTTTGAATAATACATTTTAGAAGCAACATCTGATTCCATGTCAAGTTGAATGCATACCAAAATGTTAAATTGTACAGGTCAAGATTTTTTGCCGTTTTTAATAGTTTGAATCCCCTACTTTTTCGAACTTGTCCTAGATTGTTTGTCTGATTTTCATCAAAATTGGCAAAGATCATCTGGCAAAAAGTTATGGAATTCAAGAGGATTAGTCAAACTGCTCTAGAAAAATATGATGAAGAACACACCAAAACGGACATGAGGCTTCCACAAAGCTTTAAGAGACTGAGCCCAATCTCACGGGCCGTTTCTCAAACAGAAGGCTGCATTTGTAGACTGCATACGTCATCAAGCCTGGTTTATTTCAGTTAGCTGAGCATTACATTTGCGAGTCAACAGCATATTACAACAATTTACACTTAACTATTTAAGTGTAAAATTAGAATGAAACTTAGAAACTTCTAAAAATAGATTTTGATTTAAGTGTCTTTAAAAAAAACACGTTGAGCCAACTTCTAATTTTAAGGCAACCAAATTCAGCAGATTTTTTAGTTTTCTCAACTTATTTTTGTAGGAGATTCTCAACTTTTTGTTGTATAAACGGAGAAAACTCAAACATTTGCTGAAGCTGGGTGCCTTCAAATTTCAAGTTGGCTCAATTTTTTCTCCCGCCATCCTTTCATTAATTGATGCTCGCAGCTATATTTGTATTTAATTTAGCAATTGGTGAAGCAATCCACTTTATATGGAGCTCCATCAGTGCTGCTGTCTGAAAATAAACATTATAGTTTAAACAGTTTTAACCTCATGTTGTAAGATCTCACCATTTCAGAAACGTTATCTCCACCACAGAAAATGAATCTTGTCTTTTTAAGAGCATTTTAGTTCTCAGTTCTTTGTCTTTAATGAAGTGATGTCCAGGCCACATCCAAGCGGTTTATCATGATCTATGAATCTTTGATTTTGATGCAATAGAAAACCAATCATTTGTGGCTCTACGCCAGGCAAAGCATTAGTCATCATGCCTTTGACATCATCAGCGAATTGAGTCATTTGTTTAAATTAAAATCATTCATTTGTAAATATACACTTACATGCAAAAGGCATTCACAGCCTCATATTTTGATCTATGAAAGAATAAAACAACGCTGCATTCGTGATTTAGAAATATGGCTCAACGTGGGTTCACAAATCTGAATATTTTGGCTCAAGGTCAGTGATGAAGAGATATTTTCTCTGAGAAATTAGTGCTGCTTCATAAGGCCATGACATATTAATAATGACAAATGATAAGCTCATTTCATAACATTAGAAGACATTCGGGTAAATCAGCATGCACAAGTTAAACAAGTTCTCATGCTGCCATCTCCCCTGTGCTTTGGTGGAAGATTCAATAAAGCATCTCTGTATGTATCAATCTTCATGTTGTTTGTAATGCATATAGTGTTGTTACAAATTCAGTTCGGCTATTTAATTCAGCATTAAACTTACAAGACTGCAGGCTCAATCATTAGACAACCAAGTTATTACATGACCATCTGTGGCATTAAAACTGTGTAGTACTGTAGGAATGGACAAACTCCAGTATTAAAATATATCAATCACTAACATATCAATCAATATAATTCAGTAACATAACTCTGTTGGATCATTTCTGTTGATTTGCAAGTGGTCACTAACTAGATTTCCAGTTAAAAACATAAATCACTAATTTGTCTTCAAAATTGTGCACAATTTGATATTTTCCAGCACTTTTGTTTGATTGTGAGTGCCTTTTATATTTGATGATGTAAAAACAAAATGAAAAAAATTAATTATATGGGATAGAATAGATAAGTTACATCTACATTTACAATTAAGTATGGACAATGTAATCGATACAACCCAAATTATCATTGATAATCATTAATTAATGATCATTTTTCATCGACAAAACACATATAAACAGTGTAGGCATATAAGGTTATAAGGTTATATATAATATTTTTAGGTTATAAATAGTAGGCATGCGGCTGTATTGCTACGGTATACGCAGCATTGACATCAAATAAACTCATCTGGGCGTTTATTCAGAGGATAGCACCAGTTTTGAAAGCTTATGGATTGATTTGAATGATTTGTAATCTGGTCATTTGGTTCGATCAATGTGACTGCGTTTTACAGAGATAAATGTTATTATCCATGTCTTACTGAGAGAGAGATGTAATGTGACATGCCTTTATGTCAGTACCAACATTATACTGATTGAAGAGCAACATATGCTTAAAAACCTTACTTAATATCATTTCACATATTTCTTTAGCCAAAAAGTGTGCAATGCTTACATACTGAACAGCTTAAAATGTGTTGTTTCATTTATTTCCTGTGATATTTCCCTAATATTGTTTGACAACCCAGACTGAAAGATGTATTATTAACAAAATAATGAATCAACCAAAATAGCACCTTCTTCAGAGTTCTGAACTAATTAACAGTATTGCACAAGAACAGGAGTTGAGTACCGGTTGTCCTTAAAAAACTGCAATGCCTGGCTTAAAACCAGTGTCCTGGGTTTGCTCTCTCTTGCACTTTCAAAATGATGAAACTGGTCCCAGATCAGTACTGAGGTGCACACAGTCTTAACCTGATAGGGAGCACATAGAGATTGAGACTGAATGGTAATGTGAGCGTCGGGAAGCTGAAACTCGATGTGAGAACTCCATCATCACAGCAGAGCGGATCATAGCCTGGTCTGACACTAAACCCCTCCACATCACACACTGCTCTGATCTAACGGCTCATGCTCCACTGCCAGAAGACAGAGAGACAGATCCCTGAGACATCAACTTAGTGCCAGTTTCAGGGCAGGACTATAAACTATATAACTAGAAGTGTTATAGTCTTTCTAATTATGAGAACAGTGCAGTCGATCAGAATCCATGTGAAGAACTCTAGAATTTAAAGCTGCAGACGTCAAAACAGCAGCATGCTTATAATAAACAAAACCCTTCCAGAAATGTGAGCGGACAAATATAAAGCATTACTATGGATGACGGTGGATAATATCAGACTGATGCAAGATATCAGAATACTGCAAATGATCAATTAGTGATCATTCAAGCATTTCAGAGAGCACTAATAAAAGTATACTAATACCAGTATTGGCTGTTGAATGCTTGATTTTAATTGGCTGCCAAATGTTCGAAGGTGTGCAATTATTTTTTTTCAGTAAACGCCCAGCTATAAAGTAGTTCCAGGACTCTCGACTGCAATACACTCCCATATAACTTTGGCAAAATACTTTGGTTATTTCAAAACCTGCATTACCACCACGGAAGTGCATTACTTTTCAATAATTCAACAGCCCATCATGAATTATTCCTTACATACCACAGCCAAATAGTAGGACGTCGTGGTGACTGCTTTCAAAGCACTGCTTTGTGAAACCTTTGTGAATCGCATATCAAAACACCAAAGTGATTTCAGTAAAGAGGCTTTGTCACGTTCTTGCTCTTTTGAAATATTTTGACATTTCAACGGTCCGCCTATAGAGGGCGATCTCTGTGAACCAATAAACCTGTGTTTGTTTGTTTTTACCTGATCTTGGGTCAATTTTAGACATTTAAATGACAGATTTGTATAATAAAAGTTTAAATTAAAATATATTTTGTTGGACTGATTAACAAGACTCTCCACAAAACAAAGATAATAATTTATGATTTATTTATTTATTTAATAATTTAGCAGATGCTTTTATCCAAAGCGACTTACAAATGAGGAGATTATAGAAGCAATCAAAACCAACAAAAGAGCAACAACATGCAAGTACCATTACAAGTCCTGGTTAGCCTTTTTTTAACTAGTATGTAAAATATAGAAAAATTACACTTAGTGTTAGTTTTACAAGAAAAGCTAGCAGTTCGAGAATAAATATGCAATTGATAGAGGGTCAAATGTCTGTGTTTTTTTAGATAAAAAGAAGACAGATTAGATAAATTGAATTAGAATAGAGAGTGCTAGAGTTAAAGGGTCAAATAAAGATGAAGAGATGTGTTTTTAGCCGTTTCTTGAAGATGGTAAGGATTCAGCTGCTGGATTGAGTTCGAGGTCATTCCACCAGATGGGAACAGTTAATGAAAAAGTCAGTGAAAGTGATTTTGTGTCTCTTTGGGATGGTACAGTAATGCGTCGTTCACTTGCAGAACGCAAGCTTCTAGACTCTAGAAGGCATATACGTCTGAAGTAATGAATTTAGGTAAAGGGGTGCAGAGCCAGAGGTGGTTCTGTAAGCAAACATTAAAGCCTTGAATTTAATGAGAGCAGCTATAATAATAAGACCAACAATTTAATAAAGTAACACATAACAGACACATATTTAATGGTATGCGTTTAATAGATCACATTTTCAATGGCACATTTGCGTCTGGTTTGTAAAGGTGTTTGAGTTGCAGTTACAGTGCACCATTCTGACCAACAGGCTCGTGGCTTTTCAAGATCTCTGAAACACTGAATCATTTAGCCAAGCAGTTAGCTCCGTTGATTCAAAGCTTCAAATCGCTAGGAGGCAAAACAATCATTTTTAATTAAAATTACCTATTTTTATTCAGAGGTTCTGGTATTAAATTAAATGTTATTTGTGATCTACATTTTCTCACATTATCTACAATTTTTGATGTATTGTAACTCATCACAATGCATTTTCTGCAGAGGATACATTCAGTGCTGCCTTAAAATTCATCTAAATGAAGTATCTGAAGCAGCAGCATAATTGCGTTGCCTTTTGGGCCCTCCTGTCAGGGTATGAATGGCAAAGCATCTATTAACTCTGGCATCTTTTGGCAACTTTTCATTAAATTATAATGGCACTTCAGACTTCAGGACACAGATTTATCCTTCAAATTTGAGATGATAAAGTTAAAAGCCCTTCACCTCGGCAGTTGTTCGGAGACCCCTGACGGCATCTGT
Source organism: Gymnocypris eckloni scoliostomus (assembly GCA_027564155.1). Classification (NCBI taxonomy): domain Eukaryota; kingdom Metazoa; phylum Chordata; class Actinopteri; order Cypriniformes; family Cyprinidae; genus Gymnocypris; species Gymnocypris eckloni. Next base: position 50,364,146 of record CM050413.1, on the reverse strand, counting down.
TCCCTCGCTAACGTCTATTACACACCGTGAGACAGAGTTGTCTTTGCTTCCTGAGAAGTTTGCTCTGTCGTACCGCACTGCACTGAAGACAACTGATGATTCATAGGCTGTGACACTTTGACAGATGGACAGATTTGAGGTATTTTGGGGACTTCATCCTTGATGCAGGTGGCAAAATGAAAACCATTTTTCATTCTAGCTGTGCGGAGTGGTTTTGTGCACGCACACACGTACGCCGGCTGTGTTTTAAGTTGCATCAACGCTGTCAAGTGTCAATAGTGCACTCAGTGTGAGAGAAAGAGTTGTGCTTGTCTATGTGATTAAGAGAGAGAACTGTGTGCATAAAATTGTACTATCTATATTGATCCTGTCTGTCATATCCACATTTACACAAAGTGCTTTATATCCACAATGGATCAAAGTAGTGGATTCCGACATGTATGCACTTCACACGTCATGCATTAGATATAACCGTCGCTGTGCATGCAGACAGAGAGAGAGAGCACGAGGGAAGAGTCAGTGGATTGGCTGTCTTGGGTATTCGCCACAGTCGGAACCGCTTCTCTCTTCTCCTGCCTTTGATATCTTAAGTGCTTTGTTTCATCACATGCTCCTGTTGCATGTGATGTGTGGACACACATGGGACACGTGCTGCTTCTGCTACTGAATTCTCTGATGCATCGCACACTCACCCACACTCTAAACATTTATAGAGTTGAAAAACAAAAACAAAGCACACAAATATGAGTATTTCTAACTAGGACTGGGTTGAAAGTATTGATTTCTTTGTTTTAATCTATTCTCATTTTGATGAACCAATATGGATTTGTGAATCCTAACAATCAATATTTTAGTCCATGCCCTTTTGAGTTGATGTGTAAATAAAACTCAAGTAAAATAGTTTGTAGCATACAATCTATTGTAATGTAGTTTTTTTATATGCAACAAAGTCTTAACTTTCAAATTCTGTCAAATGTATTATGAAACAATAGCGGGTTCTATAGTTGCATATTGTTTTGTATTCTTGTTTTTCTTTGTCTACACACACACACACACACACACACACACACACACATACAAATCAATAAAGTAGTTGTTAAAAAATTAAACTCAAACAATAAATACTGTTTTGGTGCTCTTTAATGATGCATGACATATCACTGTAACAGTGTTGCCGAATATGTTATGCATGAAATAAACATGAATGAACATCAGAAGGTATGTTGACAAATGCAGTACAACTTACTGAAATGAATCATGTCTAATGTAACCACTCAATCAGCATTTCAACCATGGACAGAGGTCAATATAACTATATTTACCCTTAATTTAAAATCCATCCAGTCCGTGTTATAATTAACCCTGAGGATTAAAATCACCTTCAAGATCAGGAAATATTAACCTGACACTTGCATGTAAACAATAAGCACACTTTAGAGCTATGTCAAGGGCTTTGACACTCGTAAAAATTGAATGTGACCTAAGAAATGTATAAAACCAAGACCGTCTATCCCCCACAGCTTTGTTTTCTTGTTAAATTAAATATTGCTTCCACCCCAGGGTTCAAGGTTTGGCTAGATTCCTGCAAAGCAAAGCATCTTTCTCCTCTTTCTGAATGCCACCGAACAGTGAACTGATAAAAGTATTTATCTGCAAGAAACACATCAATCACTCTTTAATATTTCATTGTATTATTGGAGAAGTTTTACCATTGGTGATTTTTTTGAAGCGCTCTTAAGTTTTCCTGTGTTTTTTTCAGCCATATTTGCAAGGCTTAGGAATGTATAGTGATATTATTTTGTGATTGCAACTGGGAAAATGCTTTAGATAATTAAATAAATATATCATATATAATGTTCCGTTTTACATCAGTTAGCCCTTTGTAATCATGCAGGCTGTTAGATATAGACTTAATGAGCATTGCAGCTCCTTCCCGGTCAGGATATGGACAGTTTGAGTTTAATTTATGTTCTCTTCTCACGCCTCTAAACATCTCTTGCCACCACTCTGTTCCTTCAGAACTAATTGTTCCCTATTAATGTGCCCAATGTGCCATTCACTCTGTCTACCTAAGCAAATGCCTTTCCAGTTAATGAATGAAGACACACAGTGCCCAGCGGTCTCTGGAAAGTTATCCACTAGAGGGCATTCCCAAATTATCCAGACAGACTATAGAATAAAAGTGCTGTCATGTATCCAGACGTGCCTTTGGGTGTGTTTTGTGTATGCTTGGGCTGTTGGATGTTTAAAGACTGACTGGAGGTTGTTGGTTTTCTGAACCATTGGTGCCACATCACCCACTGAGCAGCTAATGTATTGTGCCAATGAATAACACTCTTGGTGGTGTAGAGCGGAGATCTGTGTGTGTTTGTGCTGAAGCGCTGATTTCTGTCATTCAGATAACATAGAAGAGAATGATGGGGGAAGACAAGAGGAATACTATATGAAATATATGTATATAACATATTATAGGAAATTATAAAGCATGCATAAATGAAAAGATGATTTCAGTGGATTATTAGAATTAGAATTATGAGTTCAACTAGCATTGATAATTCACCCAAAAATTAAAATCCTATTAATAATTACTCATGTCGTTCCAAACACATATTTTTCTTTTGTTTGTTTTTCAGTGAACACAGAAGGAAAATAGTTTGGGCAGGAAATTTTAACAATGCACTCTTAATAAAAAGGTTCAAAAAAGGGGTGTTCGCTAATTTTTCTTCCCCAAAGAACCTTTCAGTGAAACAATCTTTTTTTTTTATTAGTTAGACTATACTTTTTTAATCTAACAAACATTTTTCCACTGTAAAGAACCTGTTGTGAAATATAAAGGTGTATAGTTCTTCATAGAGCCTTTTGTTCACCACTTGATTAATCACAATACATTACAAGTTTTCTGAAATGCTATTTTTAAATATGCAAATGATGCATTACCTAATTAAATGTGCACTAATTTGCATAACAGAAATCTGAACACCAGATAAAGCCATGCAGGTTCTACTTTCTAGTTTATTTTTGTTGACATATAAGTTAAAGGTTTTTCCAGAACGGATTTTGGATATCTCTTTTTTTATCATTATTCAGAAAATACTGTCAACTGCCTGAAATAAAGAAAAATACTTAGTTTTTAGGAATAAAATGCTATATAATCAGTTGTATAAACATAAACAACCCCTCTTTTTGTTGATATTTTATTAACAATATAGAAATGAATAAAACCGTAGAGTTTGGTGCATGTAACTGCTGCTTAAATGACCGTTTCTGGCTCAGTGCATGGGGGGGGGGCTAAGTTTGAGAAAACAGCCTTGTAATTCAATGTTAACATTAATTAAATACATTAGATAACATGAACTAATGAAAAATTTGTTTTATTAAAGCATGTATTATTCATTGTTTGTTGATTCCAACATTTATCAATCCAATCAAAAGTTGTATATATTAATGTTATTTAGTGGACCTGAGCTACAGACTAACAACGAACTGTTTTTATTTTACTAACATTAACAAAGATTTATAAACACTGTAACAAATGTGTTGCTCATTGTTATAGTTCATGTTGGTTAATGCATGAAATATAGTAGACACATACTGTAAAGTGTTACCAGATAAAGTTTAATACATTTATAGTTTTGAATGTTTTCTATCCACTGATCTAAAAGAACATGCTATGAAAGCAAAATATCTCAATCTCAAAATGTACTATTGCATGAAAAAGGAAGAATTAATTTCCACATAGATTTTGGTCATATACTATTCATAAGCTCCAAAAAAAGGACAAAACAAACACCGCCATGAAAGCAGCATAAAAGTATTCAGCATGACTTGTGCACTCAAAAACTACAAAAAGAGAGAGAGAGATGTTTAACCAATTTCGACATGTTGTGCTTTAGTGAGCATAAACATGAAGTCAGCACACTCAGAGACGTGTTCACCGTTTGCTGACCTGCTTTGAAACATCTCTTGTATTGAACATCGAATGGCTGTCCTATTTATATCAAGGATCAAAGCGACTGAAGCTAAACCCAGTCCAGGGGCTTACAGGCAATCTCTGGCAGCACTATTGATAAGGAAAGACCGGTCTTATCTGTTCTATACCAAAACACCCTCTAGTGGCCTCCAGCGTAACATCAGATGTGGTGTGGAGAGAGAGATGTTTATTATTCACCAATGGGGAGAAATAAATAATCCTTCTTAATTTACTAAGAGACTATTCTGAGGTGTTCGGGGAGAAGAGTTATTTATTGCATGACTTTTAGTGCTTAATTAGCATGTGTATGAGGCTAACCTTCCTGCATCTACATACGGTATTAATCTCACCTTCCTGATTTTTATTAATGAACTTCAAGGTAATTATGCACAATCGGGTGTTGGTTGCTATCAAATAGCTAAATAAGGACTTCAACTACCACAGGCATGTGTTTGATGAGCCAGACAACCATGCTTGTTTATAAATCAACTTTGAGTTAGGCTATCACAGTGAGATTTATGTTATTGGACAAAATCTCTGTTCAAATAACATATCAATCCTTATTTTATTCATAACAGTGCTCAAAGCCTGCTTAAACTGGCCTAGGGTGACCATTCCCATAACACCAAAAGGATGACACTTTGCTGCATTTAGTGAGGCAAGAATAATTGCATATATATTGAATAATTGTGTACAATTATAACTATTAGTTGTAGTTATAACTAACTACAATAATATTGTGTCCATCATATCGATGGTATCATGATACAGTGATTCTGAAATAGCCTACTCTATTCATTGTCAGACAATATGATCTACGATATATCTTGATGTAGACCTATGTGTAACAGAAGAGGCAAAAACGTGTTTGTTCACAGTATTTGTATTTATTCAAGACATTGTGATGTCTGTTTCAAAAACTGACCTCTGAGATGAACCTGAAGTGCACAGTGCCTGAAAATATAACATTTCTGGACTTCTGGAAATAATAGAAATACATAAATAAACAAATAATGTGGCACAGTGACTGAAAATATAACATTTCTGGAAATAATAGAAATACATAAATACACTTCACAGCGACACAGTGTGCAAAATCCATGACAATCGTCTGCGTTTTGATATAAATTCATGCTCATTTGTTCATTCCGGATTAAACGAGGTCTGACGTTTCGGCATGTTAACGTTATGATATGACGTAGCCAGCACGTGGAGGCTTGTTTACGTTTTTAACCAATGA
>CM050413.1:50203936-50353936 GCA_027564155.1 Gymnocypris eckloni scoliostomus | reverse complement strand
CACACACACACACACACACACACACACACACACACACACACACACACACAGACTGGCACACAAACGTGTTAAAATGATGATAGAGGAGCAGTGTCCTGCTGGTCATTCATCTTGATCTCTCTTCCCCCCCTCTGCAGTGTTTCCAGCCAGCCAGAGGCGTGAGTGATGTCAACCCCTGACCAAAGCCCAAACCCCCAAACTGGTTTCATATGTGGGCTCAGCTCAGGTGCTAACCCCCCGGCTCAGGTCCAGTTAAAGGTGTGAAAGCGAGGCTTGATAAATCCACTCTTTTTGTGGCCATCCTGCTGCCTCCATACTTTGTGGATTCACATATGATGCACGTTCCACATCGCTGGGGAATTTCAGGTGAGCATGTCTGAATTTCAGTTGCCCATACTTTTGATGATTTATTATTTATATGTTATTAAATATTTTTTTAAACATTATACAATATTTTCAAAAATAATATTTTTTTGAATTTTTTTTGTGTTGTTTTTGTAAAGTTTATTTGGTTTGTCATTTTCTTTGGTTAAATAATATTTTTTATGTTTAATTTATATTTGTATATAATTTTAGCTTTAGTTATCATTTAGTTTAGGTTTTTCATCTAATATTTATATTTTACTTTATCTCGATTAAGAAACATGTATTCAACAGTACAGTTTTATTTGAAATAGTAATAGTAACACTAACTATTATAGTGACTATAACACTAATAGTCCTAATCAGCATGAAGATGTGCTAGTCTCCTTATGACACGCATTCAGAACATTGTTTTAAAACGGGATGCGTTTAAACGTTGTGAAGCTGCATTGTGAGACTTACATTAATATTCACTGACATCGATCAATGGCAGAGTTTTCAGACTGTGTGAATAATCAAGAAATATTCCTCAAAGGGCTTCAGCAATTTAAAGTCTTCCTTTAAATGTGTTTCTTGTTCTTGTGTTTAAAGGTTTTACAGACAGAACCTAAAAAAGGCCACAGACGTATTTCAGCTTTTAGATTAAGCTAGATCTTAGTTTTGCACAATAAATCTGAACAAAATCAGAATAGAAACAGAAATAATTACAACACCTACAGTTGTTGTTGTTTTTTTGTCAAGCTTGAGTGCTAAATTTCCATATAGAGTGAGAATGCAGTATATTATTCAGACATTACTCACTTCCATTTGGTTTCTGTCTGACATATGGGCAGATGCTCTGCTGTATTTTAGAATGCATTGACTGGTTTAATATTTACAGCTGTTCTTGAATCTAACTTATATAGTGCGGTTTGGATCTTTTGCACCAACACTATGTATAGATTTGCAACTAGAACTTGTTACTTGAAGACAGAAATGGCCATTTTGGCCATTTTTGTACTTTTGTTGATTGTAATATGGTGAAAATGAACTTAAAGTGAACTTATAATAAAGTGGAACGTAGTTGATAAAAACACGGATGGTTGAACTGAATATCATTCAAGTCCAGCCATCATTTGGAAAATGAAATAGGACGGGACAAAGAAAGCCAAAAGGCTATTTAAAGTGCAATAATTCATTTTCTCTCTCTCTTAATCCATCTCTCAAGGGGAATGGGCCTGCCTTCACATACCTAAGGCGACCAATCTGTTTCCTCTCTCCCCTCATGTTTTAAAGCCATCCAAAGACAGCGAGGACACGACGCTTTCTGTTCCAGCAGATCCCGGCGCACGGTTGAATCATGAGGCGTTCCAAGTTCCTAGTTTGTGTTGTGAAAACATAAATCTGTTCATTTGGAACAGTTTTTACAATTGGACAGCGGATCTAATTGTGTATGTAAGTGTTCTTGTGGCGGCCTAATGTCTTGGAGTTAATAAACCCTCATGATCCCAGAGTTATGTTCCACTCAGTTTTCCACAAGAGTATTCACATGATTTACTCATCATGCCGTGAATTACTCCAGTATCAGATTTATGCTTAGTCATCAAATGGTTTATCTGCACAAATATAATCAAATTACCCAAGTTATTTTTACACAGGTCTTTGAATCCTGTTGTTGTCAAGTGGATCTCAGTTAAGATTTCACCTTCCATAGAACCAGGAAGTATTTCCAGACCTGGTAGAACGGGATCAAGTTTACCACTAAAGGCAGGAATACACTACATGACTTTTACAATCTGAACAGATTTTTAAAACACTAGGTGTCATACACTTACCGACTTTATAAATAGTGACAACGTGTCTGAAGATCATACACTACCAGACTTTAACGTTGTTCTGATCACAACAAACTCACCCAGAAACTGTGCCTTGTTGCTAGGAGACGCATGAATAATGAAAACATATGTGTGCTAATATCAGCAGAAAATATCAAACATGTTTGATCTCCTCCGACTGGACAGAATCAAAGTTTGAAGCTAACACATCTGAGTCTGTGACCATAATACACTACGAGATCTGCTGTGGAATCTGTCAGCTGTAATCTGCAGACTGGCTCTGACTTTCCTCAACTAGCGTCGACTTGTTCAGACTGTAAAATCAGGGGAAATCAGGGCAAAAATCTGTAGTGTTTTCCAGGCTTTAATTGGCATGATCACTTGATAATTTGCTGCCATTTATTTCACGTTATAACTTGCTGTGTTATGTCAGTGTCCTCACAGATAATGATTGCACCTTGGACATAGGCGATGCATGTCAATTTTCAAGTCAGTCGGAACAATGGTTGCAGAGTCAGAGCCATTTCCATTGTTTTCCTTGTTACAGTGCCAGCAAGTGTCCAAGCACCATGATTTTTTATTAAAAGCCATTTTTGTGAAAGTGGCCATGCCCCCGTTCGAACATTTTGGTGTCACGACGAATTAAATGTGTCCATCACAACTGTGAATCTGATATTCAACTTTCCAATAATTACTGATAAACGGATTCCAGAGAATGTTTCTGCATTGGTCTGATTTCGACTGGGTAAAAAACCTAGAACTAGTTTGCAAAAGAAGACAAAGACAATGCATGCCAATTTTCAACAACGATTACAGCGTTAGGTCCATTTTCATGATTTGTCTTTTAAAGTTTTAGTCCACTTTAGACATTCTACTAACTATAAATACATTTGCAAATACATGTCAACTAATTCTCAGAGTAGACTGGTAGGGTAGGTTTAGGGTTAGTAGAATAAGTTAACATATACTTGAAGTTTCTCATTGTCAGTATGTTGTATGTGGTGGTCCCATCAAAATAAAGTGTTAGAAGATATGTAGCAGACAGTCTACTAATTATCTAATGACTACTAGTTGACATGTGTTTTTTTTGTGTGCCCTCAGATTGAACCAATACATATGTGAACCAAGTTTGTTAAAAAAATCTCATTCCATTCAAGATTTATATCCATTTCAAACATTTTGCTACCACAACAGAGAATTGGAAATTCATATTTGTTTATTAATTATTGATAAACAAACTCCAGAGAATGCTTCTGCACTGGTTTGGTTCCAATTGGGTGAAAACCCTAGAACTAACCGCAAATCAATCCAAAATGCATGACATTTTTTTAATGGCGGATATGAAATCAGAGATATGTATAATTTACACATCATGCAGTGAATTACTCCAGTATCAGATTTCAGCTTAATCATCAAATGGTTTATCCATACAAATGTAATCAAATTACCCAAGTTATTTTGAAACAGGATTTTAAATCCTGCTGTTGTCAAGTGGATCTCAGTTAAGGTTTCGCCTTCCACAGACCCGGTAGAAGTGACCCGTTCAAGTTCACCACTTAATTGGCATGATCACTTGATAAATCGCTGCCATTTGGGGCTTATCTGCACGCTTCAGCAGTTTTTTATAGGTATTGTAAAGCTCCTTAGTTTCAGCCTCATCTCTCTGTCATGAAGTGGAAATGTTAAATATGTACAATTGGGTCAGTAATGAGTTTAATAAGTTCTAAATGAGTGCCGGGTTAGAATGAGTCTGAAAATCCCTCATCCTTTGAGGGGCCGCCAATGGAACACATTATCTGTTGAAAGCTGAAATGGGCTTTAGAAGTTTTATGACGCTATTTCCCAGCAGTCCTTCTATACTTGGCTAACTGCAAATCTGGTGTTGTTTCATTTTTCTCCAATGCATGTTCTTTCAGTGCTTAGCCATTTTTTCTCACAAGTTAGAGATTCACATTCCTTGATTTTTGAGTGGTAGACCTGCAAAGTCCAAGTTTAAAAGGTTGATTATGTCATTTGTAAACATAATGTGATTTATGTTCTCTTTGGTTCATACTTTAATTATGTAGCAGATTATATACAGTGGAGTCCAGATGACTAAAACCATTTTTTAATAGTTTACATCTAAAAATAAAAACAGAATGTCATGCATACATACGTAGATGTATGCATCAAATAACAACAAACTTGGTTCTTGCATGTCATATGACTTATGAAATTCATCCCAAAACTGAAAAGGATTAAATGATGACAGAATGTTCATTTTTGGGTGAAATAACCCTTTAAATGCACTGTAGTAAAAGGGAGACAAAATGCATGGTATTTTTTCATGTTAGTAGTTCAATAAATTTTAACCCTTTTTATTTTAAAATAATGTATTTGTAATATATTTTCTTATATCAACATTGTGCACAAGAATCCCATTCAAATCTATGTGATAAATTAAGTCAAAAGTAACCACAAAAGTAGTCATTACCTAAAATGACTAATCTAATACTAACTATAATTTTCATCAATTTGTCATTTTTAATTAGTGATGAACTACAATTTGCAAGCAATATACCCAGCATTGTATAAGTATAAGTGCAGGCTGCTATTAATATGAATTTTCTGTATTGTTTTTTTTACAGGTGCTTTACCCATATTTTGAATTTCACATCGCATTGTTATGTTCCCCTTCATGGGAACTCGAACTGCGTCCCCTAGGGGTCGCTACGGGGAACGCCCTCAGCGTGACTCGGTCTGAAGATACATATGTAAAAACACCACTTGTTGGCCGGCGACAGCCCATGACGTCACTACCGGCGTACCACAATATAAGTGCCGCCGGGAGAATACATCATCAGCTTTTTCGTCTTCACTGACTGATTGGTTTGAAGCGTGCAAAGTGAATCTGGTAAGAGTACAGTTTTCCTTTCTACTATGGCGAGCACTAGCAAGGCGTTTAGGAAGTGTGTGGATCCGTGTCCTCGTTATTTGACACCCGATGACACACACGACTGTTGCGTCTTTTGTTTGGGCATGGAGCACGCACGCGATGTCTTTGAGGGGGCGGTTTGCGTGCATTGTGAGCGGCTCCCTATGAGGACGCTCCGCTCTCGCCTGTCCCTCTTTTCGAGGAAAGAGGGGCAGCCGTCTGCTTCCCGCGATTCAAATCCCACCGCTGCCGAGGCACGGAGGAGAATGAAATCGTGGGGCTCGCAGGCGGATCTAGCCGATGAGTTTGAGAGGGAGCTTTCCCTTTCACACGAGTCGGCAAAGAACGAGAGCGAGCCGCTAGATTATGATGATGTAATCTCTCTGACATCATCTGATCCGGCGGCTAGTGCTCTGCTGGGTTATGCCCAGGAAGAGCAGGAGATGTCTGAGAGTGAGGATGTTGAGACTGAACTCTCTCAAGACTCCTGCCCTGCGTACAAGAGCTGCTGGATGTTATGGAACGCGCCACGGCAAGGCTTGACTTGCCGTGGGAGCTCAAAATGGCGCCGCGAGGACGCCTCGAGGCGTTTTCTTCCTGGCCATAAAACCTCAGCTCAAGTGAACCTTCCATTTCTTCCTGATCTCCATACGGAGGTTGAGAAGGAATGGAAAAAGCCGTTTCTGCTCGCATCCACAAGTTCCAGCGTAACAGTTATGCTAACATTGCAGGATGCGTGAAAATGGCTATGAGAGGATGCCCTGTAGAAGAGACGCTAGCTATCTCTCTATGGGGAGACACCTCTCTGAAGGTTCCCTCCTTGCCATCCGGGCCCCTTCAGGCTACATCACGCTTGAATGGCAGGGCGTCGCAGCAGCAGGTCAAGCAGTCGTCTCGTTGCACACCATGGCGGTGCTTCAGGCGTACCAGGCGGACCTGCTGAAGGACCTGGATAGCGGTCAGGGCTTGTCACCTGGCGAGGTAGCCGAGCTGAGCCGCACCACAGATCTAGCCCTCCGTGCCGACCAAGCAGGCTGCCTCTGCTATGGGCAGGTCTATGGCAGCCATGGTGGTAATGGAGAGGCATCTGTGGGTGAATCTGGCAGACCTCGAGAAGAAAGAGGGAAGGGCTTTCTGCTCGACGCTCCAGTCTCGCCCTCCCAGCTTTTCGGTGCCTCCGTCGAGACGGTGGTCGAGAAGTTTAGGGAGGCAAGGGCGCGCTCAGCTGCCTTCAAAACCTTCATTCCAAGAAGGTCCAGGTCAGAGCCCGAACAAAGCGGGGGTCCTGGTCCATCCTGGTCTGAGGACCAGAGGCGGGCGCAGAAGGCTAGTGTCGCGACTCGTGCCCCTCCCCCGCCTGCGGGTAGGGGTAGAGGGAGGTACTGGTCAAAGAGAGGTAAGAGGCAAGACCTGAGGGAGGTGATCCAGACTAAGCGTTCTCAAAGAGGCTTTTGTCTGGACCAGAGTAAAAAATTATATCTACTCCCCTCCCTCGGGGAGGGTTCTACCATCGACCCTTAGCTTCCCTCCTTAATTCCCCTGCAAACCACCATCTACCCCACTGGAACCGAGGTCAGGTGGGAGCCTAAGAACTGCAGTCAGGCTGGACCTATGATGATTTCAGGCAGGTTCTGTATTCTCGAACTGCCTTACTGATGGTCTGGACGTGAGTCCCCTTGGAGGTTTCTGCGGATCCTCCTGGATCTTCAGTCATTCTGGTCACCACTGCAAGGGTAGAGCCAGCATTACTCCCCTCACGATAAGAGGGTTACCTATGAGTATGCCACTCCCTTCTGAGCGGCGCAGTGTCTTTTCATTCTGAGGAATGAGTTCTCCACTCTCCAGAGCTCGTTATAGGTAGAGCTAGCATTGCTCCCCTCGTTAGAGGGTCACCTTTGAGCATGCCGCTCCCTGCGGAGCGTCTGAGTTCCCACTCATTCTGAGGAATGAGTTCTCCGCTCCTCAGAGCTCTGTGATAGGTCGCTCTCCTTGCTGGTCGAGCTAGCATTGCTCCCCTCACTATAGAGGGTTATCTATGAGCATGCCGCTCCCTGCTGAGCGTCTGAGTTCCTTCTCATTCTGAGGAATGAGTTCTCCGCTCTCCAGAGCTCGTTATAGGTAGAGCTAGCATTGCTCCCCTCATTAGAGGGCCATCTTTGAGCATGCCGCCTCCCGCGGAGCGGGCGTCTGAGTTTCCCTCTCATTCTGAGGAATGAGTTCTCCGCCCTCCCGAGCTCTGTGATCTGTCTTGCTGGTCGAGCTAGCATTGCTCCCCTCACTATAGAGGGTTATTTATGAGCATGCCGCTCCCTGCTGAGCGGGAGTTCCCTCTCATTCTGAGGAATGAGTTCCCCGCTCTCCAGAGCTCATGGTTGGGCTTGCCGCTCCCTTCTGAGCGGCGGAGTGCCCTCTCATTCTGAGGAATGAGTTCTCCACTCTCCAGAGCTCGTTATAGGTCTCACTCTGAGGAGTGAGTTCTCCGCTCTAGAGCTCCTCATTGGTAGCTGAGTTCCTCTCATTCCGAGGAATGAGTTCTCCGCTCTCCAGGGCTCGCCGTCGGTAGAGCTAGCACTGCTCCCCTCAACCGGAGGGTCACCTATGAGCATGCCGCTCCCTTCTGAGCGTCCGAGTTTCTCCGCCCCCCAGAGCTCTGTGATAGGTCGCTCGCCTTGTTGGTCGAGCCAGCATTGCTCCCCTCAACCAGAGGGTCATCTATGAGCTTGCCGCTCCCTTCTGAGCATCTGAGTTCCCTCTCACTCCGAGGCATGAGTAGTTCTCCGCTCCAGGGCATAGAACGTTCTTCTAATAAGTGCACACGCGAGACTTTGGGCACTTTCTAAAATCCACTCAGTGGTAAGTCCACACATCAAGGTTCTGCTCTTTCTAAAAATCCCGAAGGGTAGGGTTACGCCACAGCCGTGCCCTTTTGAGTTGGTTAAAGCCCGGCTTGTGCCTTGGGCCCCGCCTCCCTGTCCCATATATGTTGGGTCCAAAAAGAAAAAAGGAAAAGAAAGGGTGTACGCTACCAAGAGGTCTGTTGAGACAGTTCCCCTCGGTAAGCTTGAGAGCAAGTGGTAACCCCTGAGTGATCGGCCAGGACCTAGTGAGCCAGGTGCCTGGCCATATCCCCTTAAAGGAATCTTTTCTGATTCCAAGACTTTGAGCTCTACCCTAGGCCCGGTAATCCCGGCACCTAGAACAGGTAAGTACTAGGGTATGCAGCTCAGGCCTTTGGCCGAAGGGGATAATATCACTGACAGCCATCAGCCGTCCCAGGGCAACTCCCTTAGCCGGGTAGAGCTGGCTTAGTGCTCGCCTTTTTGAGGAATTGGCTTGCATTCCCCTCAGCATGGTGAAGTGGGTATAACGTTCCCGTAGCGACCCCTAGGGGGCAGTTCAGTTCCCATGAAGGGGAACGTCTCAGGTTACGTGTGTAACCATGGTTCCCAGTGGGGAACGAGACACTGCGCCCCTAGGATTCGAGCCATGCTTCGACGCAAGCTTCAGACGGCGAAGCTGATGATGTATTCTCCCGGCGGCACTTATATTGTGGCACACCGGTAGTGACGTCATGGGCTGTCGCCGGCCAACAAGTGGTGTTTTTACATATGTATCTTCAGACCGAGTCACGCTGAGGGCGTTCCCCGTAGCGACCCCTAGGGGACGCAGTGTCTCGTTCCCCACTCGGGGAACCATGGTTACATACGTAACCTGAGACGTTTTAGGGTTAAAGGACATGTCTTGAAAGGCAGTGAGTCATAAGAAGCTTCATCTGAAAGCGTATGGCTGGGTTGATGTAGGTTTATGTAGGCAGGGAGCAAGAGTGACTGAGCAAATGACATTTTATGGATTTTCATGTTGTTAAATCGTGCAGTCAGACTCAGTACCTGCATAAAGAAATATTCAACTTCTGAAAAATTGGAGTCTAGGACACACTTCCATCTCATGTTTGCATTTATTTCCCTGCTTCTGGTGTGCTTGTCAAAACCTACAGCTCTTTGTGGAATTGACTGAATCTGAATCTCTTTTCCAGTAAATGATTCATCTGGACGGTCAATAGCTCAATCCTCAAAGAAGCAGCGTGGCTCAGCATGACAGCATCAGCGAGGCAGTTGGAAAATTGCTGGGAGGATGAATAATTTCTTCAAAGACAGATATGCTTGTGTGCATGTGCATGGAAATAAGAATGTGCCTCCTGGTGTAAATCCCAATGTTCAGCCATTCAAAAAGCAAATGCCCTGATTAATAGATATACACTTATCTCCTGGTCAAAAGCAACTTACTATTTCTCAATGACTGGCATGAGGGTGTTTTTTTTACTCTAGTGCATTTAAAATGTTTCACTCAACAGTGAACCAACATTGTGCTTCTTTACTGTACATTAGAGACATGAAAGCGGTGAAGAAATGGTTTCCTTAGGGCTGACATATTTCATTTTCAGAGTCAAACAATGCACTGGTTGTTTTGGAGTGGAGGGCATTGAACCGTTGCATCATCAAAGGTACTTTATACATCAGCTATTTCACCTGACGTGGATTAATTATACAGTGTGGAAATTTAGCGCTGCTGCAGCTGAAATTGTCCATGAAAAAAAGCTGAAATTTGATTCTGACATCAGGGACTGGCCGTTTGGGAAATGCCTCACTGTCTTATGGTGCTATATATGTGTGTTACAGTAAGGTTTTGCTCTGAGCAAACATGAACATGTTGCATTAGTCATTAAAACGGAATGGAAAATGTATTAAGTATCTTCATACTGATTCATCTGGTCTTTGGCTACAGTGTATGAAGTCCCGTTTTATCCATTATGAAAGTGAAAATGATATATGGTATTGATTTTGGAGCTCTGTGTAGGAGCCTAGATATCAGATCAATAAGTTCACCCTATTTCTCCGGTTAAAGATATGTGTAACCTCAATGCTAAGATACTAAAAGCACCAGCAATGTTTAGGAGTTTTAAAGTCAGCATGAATTGAAAATTCACCCTCATCTATTTTATAAATGTGTTTTATAGATCTTATTGTGAATAATTCATATTCAATTGTTCAACAACAACAATTTTGACTCAGAAGGTTTTAAAACTACAAAGAAATGGCAAGTAACACATTGTATTAAATCTACACGATCTTTGTGTAGAACTGATACACGATGTGCTCATTCTGGGTCTTAATGTGCACAATTGATCAATGCACATTAATCCAAAGAAAAATAAAGAGTTTTTAATATTTTATCAAAATATAATAACTTAATTGGCCTATCTCTGAAATTACTTTCCTTTTCAGCGGACATCATCAAGGTTTCTTAAGTTTCCGTCAATGGGTGACGGCAGTATTTCTATGTCTATAGATGTCTATAGACTCCTCCAATCTTTTGCAAGCAGTTGCTAGACAATGCAGGCACAAAAAATATCAAAATAATTTTGATACAACGATGCATTGTAAATTATGTTATTGTGCATTTCAACAAATTGACCTATATCTGCAAAATGCGGATTACAAACTTAACAAAACTTGCCATACATACACAACCTGACATTTTGAGGATGTTCACCAAGTTGCATCAAATTCTGCCCATAGGTGGCACTACAAATGAAAAATGCTCATACACCGCTGCAGTCAAGTTAAAAATCAGTTTCTTTTTGAATGTACATAAAGAACATATTCTTCAACTATTACTCGGATACACAACAGGACTGGTTAGCATGTGGTGCCGTAAGCCTCTGCTGGTAGATGTTGTAAGTATACTACGTGACTGTTAAACAATTATAAGGTTGTACCTGCATTCTGAGCAGTTTTAAGATATTGAGCTTCAAAGTGTTTGCGTTCCATAGACTTCTGTAGATACGACTCTTTTTGCTTTGTAAAAAATGCCCAGAATGTACACAGCTTACAAAAGAACCCTCACATAATGTAAATAAGTTGTCACAGTGAATAGAATATGTGAATAACTGAATTAAAACAGATAGAACCTTATAATTCCAAGGCGACGATCTTTCTCCATTGACAGCAATTCATGAAGCCATGAGCTGTGACGCAATCATATTTTTGCACACAATATATACATCACAAATATTTCTTTATATTCTTTTAGATTAATTTTCACTTTCATGTTGAGCTTTTTTTATATAGTAGCATATCATTACATTCAATTCCTTTTTTAAAGTGTTTCCCATGATAGAATTGCAGTTATGTATAAATAATAAAATTATGCTTATTGTGAATTCAGACAAAAATTAACACAGTAATGTGAAAAAATGCACAAATAGCTGTTCCGATTGACAACAATGAGAATGTATTTATTTATGTATGTATGTATGTATTTATGTATGTATTTGGAGCAATATTGAATATTTCTGTATTTTATACTTTTCTTTTTTCCTTATTAGAGCTATTTGATGTATTTACAAATATTTTAATAGTCCACTTTTCAATCAATTTCCAATGGACAAAATGAATATTCTGTTTCATACAGAAATACATCACATTAAAGAAACGAAATGCGATGCAGGTGTTGCTTCATGATGACTTCAGCTGAATTTAGTTTCAGCTCAGATTCTGTTTATCTCTCTCACTCATTGACTTTTTGGATGCAGTTTTAAAAACACACACAACATTAAGCATCTGCTCTTAAGAAGAGTGCTGAACGACGATGGCGGTCTTAGTAAACAGCATCCAACCCGTCCTCTTCCACCGGATTCCCTGCCAAGGAGGTGTCAGGAACGACACACACACACACACACACACACGCACACGTGAGACCCGCGTGCCTTTGAATAGGCGGGCAGAGGACGACTGGGTCGTTACAATTATCACCATCTATTTTTAGCCACACGCAGGCCAGGTGAATGATGCCAACCAGCATTTTCTCAGCATTGTTGTTTAATTCAATGACAGCTCATTTAAAAGGCAATAAATCTTACAGGCTTCGGGGAGTGAGGACACACACGGAGGGTGAGAATGTCTTGTGGAGCATCTATATGTGGGTGTGATTGTTCATTTGTCTATGTATAGGCCAGTGTTTGTCTGAAAGTGTGAGTGTATAAAGCTAAGGTCACTTGTGGTAATGAGGTTAAGTGGTGGAGGTGTGAGGTTACTGACCTGTATTAAGTAACTGGTCAATCAATGTTAAGTCAAGAGGCACACACTGATGAATCCGGGATTTACAGCCAAAGAGACTTTTACCACTATAGCAAAGGTGCGTGACTTTGTGTCCAAATTTAACAAATATTGTCCGAGCACTTACAACCTTTTCACCTTATAATGGCTATTATTTTCATACACAGATTTATAAGGTGTCTAAATGATCAACATGATCAAAACTTTACTGAATATTCAGTTGTACACAATCTACTGCATGCCTTCTGTCATTTGATTAATAGTTAATACTTTTTAGCAACTTTTTTGTATTAATCCATACATATTAAAATATGAGTGTCAAATATAATATAATAAAAACATGCAAACATATTTTATTTTAGACTTTTTTGTCTCATACTCCATACTATGATACTCAAAAAGCATGCATTTTTTTTATAATATTTTAGATATGTTGCTATTTTAGATATTTTATATTGTATATTGTATAGATTCAATAAACTGTTATATAATTAAAGGGTTACTCCACCCTAAAATTAAAATGTTGTCATTAATCACTTACCCACTTGTAGTTCCAATCTCATAAAAGCTTCGTTCGTCTTCGTAACACAATTTATAACACAATTCAGATATTTTAGATGAAAACCGATAGGCTTGTGACTGTCTCATTGACTGCCAAGTAAATAACACTGTCAAGGTCCAGAAAAGTGTGAAAGACATAGTCAGAATAGTCCATCTGCCATCAGTGGTTCAACCATAACTTTATGAAGCTACAAGAATACTTTTGTAAAAAAAAAAAAAAAAAAAGACTTTATTCGACAATTGGTTGATGGGACAGTCACAAGCCTCCCGGTTTTCATTGAAAATATCTGAATTGTGTTATCATAAATTGTGTTACGAAGACGAACTAAGCTTTTACGGGATTGGAACTACAAGTGGGTAAGTGATTAATGACAAAATGTTCATTTTGGAGTGGAGTATCACTTTAACTGTTAATTATATCATATCTAAAAGACTGCCATGCTGTCAACACAGTGACTACGTTTACATGGACATCAATGCTCCGATTCTAATACGATTAAGACAATACTCTGATTAAGAGTCTACCATGTAAACAGAGATTTTGATTACCTTAATCCGGCTAAAATCATAATCGAAGTAAACACAAATTGAATTAAGACGTGGAGTATTTCTATTTTAGTCGCATTATTGAAGTGAAGTACAGACATGTCAGCCCGATCTCACGTCATATCGTACGTATTTTACGAGGTGGCTAATTCATATGAATTCATATATCGACCTCACCTGTTCAATTCTACTAAAATTTGTATTGAAACGGTACGAGTTACTTTTATGAATTAGCCATCTTAAAATATGTACGAATTCAAAACTATAAAAGCGTTGGACATGTATACACCTTAATCAAACTATTACCGTTGTGTAGGATTTTTTTTCTAACCGTTTGACGGCAAATAAAAGAGCTTCAACACCGCCGTCGTCTGTATGCACATACAAATA
Organism: Gymnocypris eckloni scoliostomus; assembly: GCA_027564155.1. Lineage (NCBI taxonomy): Eukaryota > Metazoa > Chordata > Actinopteri > Cypriniformes > Cyprinidae > Gymnocypris > Gymnocypris eckloni. The sequence goes on along the minus strand of CM050413.1, from coordinate 50,340,233 downwards.
ATTAACTGCACTTGAAGCTTTCATAAAATTAAAAATGAAACACCCAAAACTGTATATGGCATTATCACGAAGACGAACTATATGTTTATACGTGCAATTCTGGGTTGGACGTCAGATGGCGTCTCGTGTGGACATAACGACGCATGGCATTAATTGATCTATGTACTAACATGTAAAATGGGAACATGAAAGGATTATTCTTAAAGCAACTCATGTAAACACCATAATCATAATATTGTCTTATTCAGAATAAGGTAAATAATCAGATTACTGATGTCCATGTAAACGTAGTCAGTGTTACAACTGTAGAGAAAGTGTTTTGTTTAGTTTTTTATGATCATGTTCAAGCGTAGTGAGTTTAGACTAAAAACAATTGTTAATCAAACTGTGATGTTGCACATATAAATAACATCCGAACAGTGATATACAGAATGCCCATTGAAAGCGGATGGAGGGGATACATTCCTGCTGTGAATTTGAAATGCTAGCTCTGTTTGACAGACAACTACAGAGCCTTTGCAGGGATTGGAGTGTAGATCCCTGTTTATTTGTGCTGACTTGCTCAGAAGCGATCTGTCGGATGTCTCCTGGCTTACACGTACATGTTTGTGAAAAGGCCTCAGTCAAGTCCGGTTGTCAAACACTCTCCCTTCAGCGTGACTGTGGTCAGACGACAGAAGAAAAAGCTCTCAGTATTTCTCTCTGTGTTTATCTCCGTCAGCCTGTTCAACTCTACTAAAATATGATGTATTGAAACGGTCAAAAATGTTTGCTTTATTTACACCATCTTAAAAAATAGCATGATAAAAACTACAAACACGCTAAGTGTATTAACTGTTGTATAAACACTAAAAGGGCATTAATTTTGTACTAAAGTATGATTTAAAACATACTGTTTGTATACACATTGCATTTGAATATACTAATAAGTATCCTTGAAACACATATTAATGAATAACTATATATAATGTTAAACCAAAAGAATTGTAAGTTAACCAAGACTAATTAATCGGGTGTATATGCTTTCATTCTGAAGTTTAAGGTCTTTTTCAAGATGTTGTTTTTTGTTAAGAAAATGACTAGTTTTGTTCAAAGACTATAATAATGTTACAAAAGGTTTTATTTCAAATAAATGCTGTTCTTTTCAGCTTTCTATTCATCTAAGAATCCTGAAAAAATATTTGAAATATATGAAGCAGCACAGTTGTTTTCAAAATTGGTAATAATCAGAAATGTTACTTGAGCAGCAAATCAACATATTAGAAAGATTTCTGAAGCACATTGAAGACTGGAGTAATGATGCTGAAAATTCACTTTCTTTGCATCACAGCAATGAATTACCTTTAGAATATAATACAACAGAGAATGGTTGCTTTAAATTGTAATATTTTACAGTATTACTGCTTTTACTGTATTTTGATTAAATAAATGCAGCCTTGGTGTGCAGAAGAGACTTGATACATACATTTTTCCAATCCTACACTTTTGAACTGTAGAGTATATATTTTACAAAACAGTCCCAATCATTGTTTTTATCGAGAAAACAGTCAATTTTAAGGTCATTCTGTTGACACAAACCCCATTTATCCTCACTGCGAGCAAACCTGTATTTAATTTCACATTTAAATGGCATTTTACCTTACTTTGCATACTATATTTGCCAATTTTAGAAGATGAGGGCATATGATCCAACCTGTCCATGTTGGCATCTGTGTTGCTTTGCTGTCTGGTGATTCATTTCTGGGTCATGATCAGAAATGATCAAACACAAGCTGCCTGCATGATCCACAGGTTTCACTTTGTAGTCTGTTTGATTTAATTCTGTTTGCTGCGGGCTGAAGAAAGAGTTTCAGAGGCTGAAGTTTCTGTAGTTTTTCAGGAAACCCATTATATCTCATTAGGAAAATGAACAATAATTGATTGCATAAGAAAGAACAATGCAATGACACAAAAGAGATGTTGGTAAATACTTGTGACCAGCTGATTTGTGTATATGTTGACCTTCAGTGAATATGTAATGTGATTTGTTTTGCTGGTTTAATGGCATGGTGTCCTCTACCGCACAGGATGATTTATTTTTTTATAGTTTTAATGCCCAGTGTTCACTTTCTGAGCCCAAACCTTTTTGTAAAGATTATATTTAGACTTTGTATTGGCTGTCATTCATTCTTTACTTTTTTGACTCTGAAAGTACTTTTTTGTTAAGCCTATAATCTCTGGGGTGAACCAGGGTTTATCGCTGTTATATTTAAAATTTTTGGTAAGATGATTTTGTAACAGGAGATGCTGAAGTGATGTAGCCGTGTCCATGTATTTGAGTTGGTCGTTTGCATCCTTAAATACATTTCAGCGAGAATACAAGTCATCCTTGAGCCTCTCAAAGACACAGTCCTCCTCTTCACTCAACTTTTAAGAGGCTTGACAAACTTAGCTTTCGCCTCAATCGGGGGATTAGGTGGACCATTACATGATCCCAGTGTCTGAGTAGGGTTTATGTTGTGGCGTTAAGTGTCCTTTATGATATAGCAGTATATTTTCCACAGTCTTGTCAGAAATTTAATTAACAGTTTATATTTATGCGGCGGATTGAGTTTGTGTGGTCAAAATCTCTTTAATGGTACTTTTACATGACAACAATGCACTAAAAACAGAAAAGTTTTTCCTTTTTGTTTTTCGCATACAACAATCAAAACGATCCCTGTTCAGATGGATCCACGAAAACAATTTAAAAAGCTGTATCATGCATGCCAGGCCAGTAGTTGGCGATGCCACTTTGTAAAGAAACACTATGTGCTGTAAGCATATAATATGCATGTGTGTCTCAGTGTTTTCACAAATTTCATAAACATGCACTTTGAAACCCGTTTTCAAAAGTTTGCATTTTCAGGCTGCCAAAACATTGTGAATGTCCACAATGCAAAAAAAAAAATTGTATCACTTTTATTTAAAAACGGTATTGTGTAAACAGCCCCTAAAACACTGCGCAAAATATTTTCTTACTTTTGTCTTGTTTTCCAGTAAAAATATCTAATTATTTTTTTTAATCCAGATACATTTCCTTGAGAAGCAAAATTACGTAATAAATAAGCCTTGTTTATGCATCAAAATGAAGTGAATATATGCTAAAAACAAGAAACACTATCTGGCAATGGAGTTAAATTATTCTTGAGCCATTGGCAGATACCGTAAACTTTTTAGTTTTAAGCAAAAAAACTATTTTGATGCATATTTTAGAAACCAAGTCTTACTAAGGTTTGCTATCAACTTGAACCAGCACACTGCAAAATATGATTTTCTTGCCTAGGAGCCGTGTCAAGATCCAAGTTATAAAACCTGACAAAAGTGTGAGGAGAAGACTATCCTGTCGCTACACAAATATCTTCTAGGGTGACCTCTCTGAAAAGAGCTTGAGAGGAAGCCACTTTTCTTGTAGAATGCGCTGAACGCTGAGAGGTGAAGAAAGATCACGCACCTCATAAGCTAGCAAAATAGCGTCCCTCACCCAGTGAGAAATTCTGTGCTTCGATGTGGTAAGCCCACAGCGGCCAGCACCAAAATATACCAGCAATTGGGGGGATTTTCTCCAAAGACTGGAGCAATCCACATCGATCTTCAATGCTCGGACAGAGCATGTGAAGCCTTTCATCCTCGCCTTAAGCAAAGGGAGGAGGATGGAAAGAGTGAAGTGTGACCACCTGGGAGCGAAACGATGTGGATAAAAACAGTTTTCAACGATGTGAGCGCCAACAAAAGAGTAACCTTAAGAGTCAGAATCCGTTCTGGAGCTGACTCTAAGGGCTCAAATGGGGCTCCCATTAGACCCTCAAGGACTACTGACAAATCCCAGGAAGGAACTCCAATGGGATGTACTGGTTTCAGACACCGGACACCACGCATAAATGCAGAAACCAATTGATGTCTCCCCAGGGGAATCTCATCCAGCTCTCTGCGAGCGGCGATGGCCACGACATAAACCCCTAAGGTGGTAGCAGCCGCCCCTGCCTCAAGTCTCTATTGCAGGAACTCCAGCACTGGACCAATTGGGCAGTTGACTGGGTATACTGTATGGGCTAAGAACCAAGACTCAAAGACCCTCCATTTGTACAACTTCCTAGTGGCGGGGGCTCTGGCGTTAGAGATATTCTCCTGAAATTCAGCAGCAAGACAAGAAATCAAAACCTGTGGCCTTGGATTGGCCATACCCACAGCTTCCAGATCTCGGGTTGAGGGTGCCAGATCTTACCCTGAAGCTGAGAGAGCAGGTCCTGCCTGATCGGAATATCCCAGGGGAGCCGATATAGAAGAGGAATCAACTCCGAGAACCACGTCTGGGATGGCCAGAACGGGGCTACGAGTAGGAGACGGACACCACTCTCTTTCACCTTGCACAGGACTGCCGGAATCAGCTTGACTGGCGGAAACGCGTACAGCCTCCTGTCTGGCCAAGTGTGAGCGAACGCATCTATGCCCAGAGGTGACGGGCAACTCAGGGAGAACCAAAGCGGGTATTGGAACGACTCCTGTGACGCAAAGAGGTCCACCTCCACTTTGCCAAACAAATCCCAAATCTGGGCTACTGTTTGATGGTTCAACATCCACTCCCCCGACCTGAGCTTCTGTCTCGACCGAAAGTTGGCTGCGAGGTTCAAGACTCCCGGAACATGAACCGCTCTCAAGGAGAGGAACTTGTCCTGAGTGCAAAGGAGGAGACGACGTGCATGCCTGTTTAGGGTGCACGACCGTGAACCCCCCTGGCGATTTATATGGGATACTACCGCCATGTTGTCCGTCCTGACAATCACATGACAGCCCCTGAGAGAGGGGAGAAAGTGAATCAATGCCAGGAAGAGAGCTCTCAGCTCCAGGCAGTTTATGTACCACGAGACAAACTCTCCTGTCCAGACTCCACACGCTGGTCTGCCCTCGAAGACTGCGCCCCAGCCTGTCAGGGATGCGTCCGTCGTGACCATTTGGCGATGGTGAATCACACCCATTCTGACTCCACTCTGGAGAAAAAGGGGTTTTGCCATATCAAAAGGGTGCGAAAGCAACTGCACGACACCCTGATTAAGCGAGTGGCTGGTCCTGTGGAGCGGAACCCTAAAAGCTTCATCCACCAAAAGAATGGCCTCATGTGGAGTAACCCCAGAGGCAGCACAGGGGAGGCTGCGGCCATGAGGCCTAAGAGCCTGCGACAAGTGCTCACTGAAACATTATGGCCTAGTTTGAAGTGGGCCAAACATGTCTTGAGGCTGGAAATCCGGGCAGGGGCCAGACGGGCCTGCTTCTGAATGGATTCCAAGTGAACTCCCAAAACCACAGTTTGCTGAGAGGGGTAGAGAACACTCTTCTTGGTATTTGTTCTGGGGCCAAGAGCACAAACGTGGTGGAGGACGACATCTCTTTGACGGCTCACTGACTCCCTGGAGTGGGCCAGAATGAGCCAATCATCCAGGTAATTGAGTACACGCATGCCCTGTAGCCTCAATGGGGCCAGGGCAGTATCCATGCATTTTGTGAACATCCTCGGCGCCAAAGCCAGGACAAAGGGAAGAACTTTGTACTGATTATCCTTCCCTCCAAATGAAAGCGAAGGAACTTTCTGTGCCGCCGGATGACCTGAATGTGGAAATAGGCATATTTCTGATCGCCAGTGACAAACCAGTCTCCCACTCGAATCTGAGTCATAATAGTCTTCAGCGTCAACATCTTGAACTTCCCTTTGTAAAGGGAGAGGTTCAGATGACGCTGATCTAGAATGGGTCGTAAACTGCCGTCCCTCTTTGGTACAAGGAAATACCGGCTGAAAAAGCCTAGTTCCAGGTCCGATTGAGGGACTTCCTCTATTGCCCCTTTGAGGAGGAGGGAGGACGGTTCCTGCTGTAGCACAGAAGCCTTTGAGGTGCTGCTTACTACTGTCTGGTGAACCCCGTCGAAGCGGGGGGGATTGTGGCCAAACTGAATAGTGTATAGCCGGACCGAACTGTGCGGAGAACCCAAGATGATACCCCTGGTAGACGCTCCCATTCGTGAAAGAAATGCGATAGAGGAAGCGGAGTGTTGTATTCTAGACGACATACCTGTGTTGGGGTGTCGAAAAGGTCCGGGGGGGAGGCCACTTTGTCCATCACGAAGGAAGGTCCTTGGCATCCTTGTTCATGGACTGAAGAGCTGTGGGAGAAAACCGAACGTGTCTCCTATCACGCGGGCCGCAGGTGACAGAGGAACAAGTCGTAGTGGGAGAAAGACTGATGAGTCTCCCGACTGCCACCCTGAGATATATTGAAGATGGCGGTTTGCTGCACACCAAAATCTGCTGGGTGGGTGTGGCAAATCTGAGTGTGGAGAGTGAGTTAGAACCGGGCAGAAACGTTTAAACGGTCTGGCCCTGCCTCCTGTGGTATCCGAGGAAACTCTCCTCATCCTGACCGGAAGGTCAGGAGCGACTCAATGGAGCTGAAGCGGCAGGCCTGTCAGGCTTTTTGGAGTTGTATGCCCGGAGAGTCGACACTGGTTATTGATTCAGTTAGCAGGTAAAGGAGAAACAGATTTTCTGGAGAGTTTTCTACTTCTGACTCACTGTGGGTTACATTTATCTAGTTTTCAGCAATGTTTCATGAGTTTTTGTGCCACCAGTTCATTGACTTCAAAATTGTAAATGTTCTGTCTGTTGTCTGAGTCAGCCCTTCATGTACTTGCTAGGTAAGCTTCTTTGAAATAAAGTAGGAGCACTTTGTTAAAAATATACAGCCAATCTTATTAGAGGCGCTCTTTGGTGAATCATAATTGTCAAGGGCCCAAACAATCTCAGCAGCTTTACTTTTTAATTATAATAGAAATGAACAGCTGAAAATATATTCTCAAAATGACTCACAAGGCTGCTGACCTTTCTTAACTCCCTCTGTGAGAATCGTGTGCATAAGAAACTGTTCAGCTGTTTGCAGCTTTGAGACCTGGTGTAAGATTGAACCCATTCACAAGTTTAAAGCATGTGTTCTGTGTGGGGTCTCAGAGACCACAGCCCATTTTAATATAATATAATATAATGCAACATTACTTGAGAACACTCTTTAAATGTCCTCTGTAATAAAAACAGCTGTGCATGCAAGTAAATTAGTCTGATTGTCTGACTGTTTTAATTTCATATTTTGTTAAATATTTCTTTTTGCAACAACACCTTGTGAAAAAGAAGTGTACTTAAAGGAATAGTTCACTCAGAAATGATAATTTGCTGAAAATGTTCTCACTCTTAGGCCATCTACGATGAAGATGAGTTTGTTTCTTCATCAGATTTGGAGAAATGTACATCACTTGTTCATCAATGGATGCTCTGCAGTGAATGGGTGCCGTCAGAATAAGAGTCCAAACACTGATTAAAACATCATAATAATCCACACCACTCCAGTCCATCAATTAATGCCTTGTGAAGTGAAAAACTGCATGTTTGTAAGAAACAAATCCATCATTAATGCGTTTTAACTTTAGAACGCTGCTTCCAGCTAAAATATTAGTCCATATTCCATAATACTCCCCCTCCTGTGAAAAAGTCCATCCCTTATTGTCCTCTCACATCAAAATCTGTTTTCATTTGTAAACCATGCTTTTCTCTCCTAATTCAGACAAGATGACATTCCCACTGAAAAAAGCAATAGTATGGATGGAGAAGTCATATTTTAGCAAGAAACAATGGTTTGAGGTTAATAATATTATTAATAATAATAATCTTGATGAGTTGTTTCTTATAAACATGCAACTTTTTTCTTCAAGAGATGTTAACTGATGGACTGGACTGGAGTGGTGTGGATAACTTGTGGATTATTGTGATGTTTTTATCAGCTGTTTGGACTCTCATTCTGACGGCACCCATTCAGTGCAGAGCATCCATTGATGAGCAAGTGATGCAATGCTACATTTCTCCAAATCTGATGAAGAAACAAATGAATCTTGGATGGCCTGAGGGTCTCCAGTGAGTCGTCTCGTCCGAATCGGGAGAGAAATATGCACAGATCAAGCAGCATTTACAAATTAAATCGATTTTTGTGTGAGGACAATAAGGGATTGGCCTCTTTATTTATGTTTTATTTTTTTTACTGGAGAAAACGTTATTATTGATTATAGACTTATAGAATCTTAATGATAGATTTGTTTATTGCAAAAGGCAGCTTTTCACTTCACAAGATGTTAATTGAAAGAAATGTCATAGAAAACACAAGATTACTTAATATTACATTGCAATATTCATATATTAAAACAATATTCATATTATTTTTAAGATAATACTACAATAATAATATTTGTATGCATACATCTTTGGGGTCTTTGGGACCCTGATCACTAAAACAATAAAGTCAACCTCACAAGAACATTAAGTAACTGCAATACAGGCCATGATTCTAAGAAATAAACCCAGCATTGCTTTTAACAACCCAGATCAGCCGTTATAAAGCCAGCCAAAAACAAAGACTTTCTAAATTGTTGTTGACAGAAAAATGAACAGTGCCACATCTAGTACTGCAGGACAGACGAACTTTGATTCCTCAAGCGGTTAGCGAGCAGGGCAGCAACATATTCAAAAATAGCCTCTCAGCAGGAACAGAGAGAGAGCGAGAGAGATTTTGAAGATATTGTCCTCAAAGGCGAGCATTAGCTTTGAGTGAGATGGAGGGAGAGAGGTGCTGTCTCTGGTAAAATATGAAAGGCCTGCACTCGCTGACAGCCCATGGCTTTTCTCCATAGCGCTAACACCAAGTGACTGGAATGATCCATGGCTGCTTTGTGGAGACTTGTGATATAAATGCTGAGGGCGAGATGTTGAAGATCCAAGTCCCCCACGTTCCCCCATCTCTCTTCTTTTGCCAGGCGGTGGCGGCACGGCGCACGGGGACATTTGTTATGTGTTCTCTCTCGTCTCGCCATTTCCCAGCAGCTCGGCCTCCTGTTCGTCCTTGTGCCTTTTTCAGTTTGACAAGTGAGTGGCCTCGGGGACTTCGTACTCGTTTTCAAATTGACCATTTGTAATCAGTTTTCTAAGGAGGGAAGGGGTCGAGGGACGAGGTGAAAAACATGAGGCAGAAAAATGGAAATGAAGCCCTGCTTGTTTTGGCAAAGAGGAACTATATGAGTGTCAAGCAGCTCTGATTACTTAAAGGGACAGTTCACCCAAAAAAGTCATAATTTACTCACCCTCATGACTTTCTTTCTTCTGTGGAATATAAAATAACTTATTTGTGTGTGTGTGTGTGTGTGTGTGTGTGTGTGTGTGTGTGTGTGTGTGTGTGTGTGTGTGTGTGTGTGTGTGTGTGTGTGTGTGTGTACATGAAGTAAAAGGCTCATGAGAGGTGAGTTCATTCCCACCTCTATCTATCAACGCAAACAACACATTTTGCAATGAATAAAATATATTTTCATTTCTGAAACATTTCTTGCAGAATGGTCCAGAACATTCATTGTTCTTTGACGCCAATGTTAGCGAGTACATCTGTGGACACAAGGTCATCCGGTCGAGAGCGTTCGGTCACGCCGGCTGCTCCTGCTCCCTGACATTTCCGTTAGATAGCTGCCTGTATGTGCCGTGAGAAAGAGAGAGAGAGGCGCTAACTCATTTTCTGGATGTCTGCTTCACACCTGAAGACACTTGTTTCCATCAGCACGTTGTGCTGCTTATGCAAAATGGCACGGTGGTAATAAGGAGACAATCAATGCTGTCCGCTGCTTACTTTTCAACAGGCCATGTCTGCGGGGCGGAACGACCCTGCCTACCCTCCAAGCTGTGTCCTTTTTTCTAAATTACTGCCAATTTAGCACAGGTGGGATGTGATAACTGATATTCATCAAGTCTAAACCAGGTGCTGGACTAGTTCCCTTACCAACACAATTTGATAATGCAAAATAAATAAAAATCATGCTGTTCGTAGAAGTCGTTTTCAGAAAACAGTGCTATTTGAGGCCGAAAACCACATCAGGTATTTTTATTGTTTAATTTGGAAAAAATTACTACAGACCTCTCCAAGAAATCAGACCCACCTTCGGGCCAAAGTTCACAAAGTTCATAACCCCAATTAAAAAAAAAAAAAAAATGATATTTAAATATTGAATCAGATACTTTAATTTAAATAAAAGTTATTTAAAAAATATGAATACATTCTAAAATATATAAAATAATGATAATAATAATTATTAATACTAATAAATTGTCATACACTACTGTCAACAAACATTGAGGTCAGTAAATAATTGTTTTTAATGTTTAAATAAGTCTGTTCATCAAGGCTGCATTAATTTTATCAGAAACACAGTAAAAACAGTAATAATGTGAAATATTATTACAATTTAAAATATTTTTTCTATTATAACATATTTTAATATGTAATTTATTCCTGTGATCAAAACTGAATTTTCAGCATCATTACTCCAGTCTACAGTGTCACATGATCTTCAGAAATCATTATAATATACTGAGTCTCTGCTCAAGAAACATTTATTTTTCTAAGTGTTGAAAACAGTTGTGCTGCTTAATATTTGCATGGAAACCATAATGCAGTTTTAGTATTAAGTATTCATTTCTTTCTTTCAAAAAAAATCTAATTGGGCATTACACATTAAAATCAAATATCAAATAATGTGACCAAGTTCAATATCCTGTCAATTTGATCAGTATGTTAGGGAGACTTTGTAGGGAATGACCTACATGCATTCAGAAAAACAGATGAACAAGACACCAAAAAGTGAATGTAATCAGGCCGTTCTGCAAGACTCTTAATTCTAATTCTCCAGCTCCAGCATGCTTATTAGATCCTTCCAGTTTGTGACACAGAAAATCCATGATGCTTTCCAGAGGCCCAATATAAACTGTGCTATCACTGTCCTTAAAGCGTCCCCTCTGTAGGTGTCTCCCTCACGCAAGGTTTTTATGTGTCAACATCAGAACGACTCGTTTCACAGCATACCTGTGAGCGCGGGCCTTTCATTATATTAACAGCAGTGTCTGGGGTGGAGGGGCTGGACCTGGGGCTTGGGAAGGGGGACATCATTAGGATAACAGAGGGTCCAAAAATATCCAGCTCTGGTGGTCAGCCTGCACTAAAGTAAATTGATTACCAAGTCCTCCACTGCATGCATGTCTCTATTCGATTGTTTTGATTAATAAGACACAATGTCTACAAAAGCTTGGAATAATTAATATATATATATACATATATGCCCCCTTTAAAGAAGTCTCACCCAAGCTGCATTTATTTAATCAAAAATACAATAAAAACTGTAATTTTGTGAAATAGTATTACAATTTAAAATAACTGTTTCCAATTTAATGCCTGTTAATATGCAATTTATTCTTGTTCTAATATGCTGATTTGCTGCTCAAGAAAAATTTATTATTATTATTATTAGTAGTAATAAAACTGCTTAATATTTTTGTCAAAACTGTGATACGCTGCGATGCAAAAGTATGGGATAAGCAAGATTAAAACAAAAATAAAAAATACATTAATTCATAATTTTATACAGCAAGGGTATGGTAAATAAAGGCATTTATATCACTGTTTCCTCAAAGTTATGAAGCAGCACATCTGTTTTCAACATTGATCATAAGAAATTTAGAAAATCAGCATATTAGAATGATTTCTGAAGGATCATATGACACTGAAGACTGGAGTTATGATTCTGAAAATTAAGCTTTAGTCACAAGAATAAATTACATTTGAAAATATATTGCAATAAGAAAATGGTTGTATTAATATTTCACATTATTTACGTTTTCATTGTATTTATATCAAATAAATGCAGTTTTGTGAGCATACATTAAACAGCTAAATAAATCAATCATTGAAGGTACACATATGAAAACCCTTTATCTGGTCAGTGGGTAGGACGAGACGATACGGGTTGGCTGGCAGGTAAGCAGTCCTGGATTATAAAGTATAGCCGGCAGCAGTAGGCGAAAGAGGATGTGAAGGACGAGGACAGAATGTTGATTGCACATTGTCTCTGGAGGATTTGCTCTGCTCATCACTGTACAGTATCCTATGCATCACACGCATTTAGCATGTATTAGCATGCTACAGTCCATAAAATCTGCATCAGCCTATCACATACAGGCAGTATATTAGTTTACAATGTATGCTAGATCTATACCCTTCATACCAATCATTTACTTCAAAACAATAGTGAATCATATTTTACAATATTTTTGGGAAGTTCAAATGAACAGCATTTATTTGAAATAGAAGAAATATCAAATCAGTTTCTGTTGTGGTTATCAATTTAATGCATTGTTGCTGAATAACGTATTAATTTCTTAAAAAAAATTATATAACGGTACATTTTATTTTCATATTTCATATAATTGGAATATTCCACTATAATTTGGAATATTAAACTATTTAACTCCATGGCAGAATTATGTGTATTAGAAATTAAAAGGCATTCTTTGTCTAATAGGGTTTTTAATTTCCCTGATCGTATAGGCCATTTAAATGTACATTTTACCTTTAACTTTACCTTTCCGAAATGCGAAAGGAACTTTTCTTTCTTAGAATGATTCAGTAGTGAGACAGTAAACCCTCAAATGCAACTAAAAAAAGCAACTAATACCCATTTTTCCAATATGTGTCTCCTACAAAAGATTGTGAAATGTTCACTATCGACATCCTTTACATTCAGCGTCATGAGTTACATGCCTGTTCAACGTGCATGATCCTGAGCGTAGTGTTGGACCTATGGGGAGGTGAACAGAAATGCATCACTGTTCTTTTGGGTTGTGGATAGTACATGGTCATTTTTCAAAATTATCCTAGAACAAGGATTGCTATTCATGAACAGAGCTGACCCTGCCACATTGATCAAAGTGTCAGGACAGAAAAAGAAACAGCACATTCTCCTTTAAATACCTTCAGAAAATGCTCCCTGTCTAAACTCTATTTAGAGCTCAATAGATGTTTACATGCTCGCATGTTCACCAAACGTAACAAATTCAATTCGATTTAAGATTCTGAAAAAACTTCACAACATCAGATTTACAAGGTTAAACATTTCTTCTTGATCAGGTCATTTCTGGCCTACGCTACCCCTTTAAATCTGTTCAAAATTGCATTCTAATTGATTGAGGAGCTTACATGAAGGTTTTCAGTCTGATTAAGCCATCAGTCCAATTATAAACAAATGATTTGAGTGCATGTACCTGTATAATAACTGAGAATCTGATGCGTGTTTAAAGGAATAGTTCACCCAAAAATGAAAATGTGCTGAAAATATACTCATCCTCAGGCCATCCAAGATGTGGATGAGTTTGCTTCTTCATCTGAACAGATTTGGAGAAATGTAGCAATACTTGCTCACCAATGGATCCTCAGCAGTGAATGGGTGCCGTCAGAATGAGCATCCAAACAGCTGATAAAAACACCATTATTCAGGTGTTTAATCTTTAAACTGTCACTTCTGGCCAAAAATACGAGTCCATGATCCATAATAACACTTCCTCCAGTGGAAAAAGTCCATCTCCTGTTGTCCTCTTACATCAAAATCCACCAACATATTTGTTTAGAGCAGTTTTGGACTGTTTTAGTTGACAAACGATGCTTGATCTGTGCATATGTCTCTCCTGATTCAGACTAGATATTTTTTCACTGGAGATATTGCAATATTATGGAGTATGGATTCGTATATTAGTCAAAAGCAATGGTTTTGATGGATTTGTTTCTTAAAAACACACAGTTTATCACTTCACATGATTAATCCATGTAGATTGTTTGTGGATTAATGTGATGTTTTTATCAGCTGTTGGACTCTCATTCTGACGGCACCCATTCACTGCAGAGCATCCATTGGTGAGCAAGTGATGCAATGCTGCATTTCTCCAAATCTGATGACAAAACAAACGCATCTACATCTTGGGTGGCCTGAGGCGGTGTACCTTTTTAGACATTTTTATTTTTGGGCAAACTATTCCTTTAAGGGATAAAGAGACGCTTTGGAAGGTATGAGAGATAACCAATATGTTTTAGAAAAACTCACTGATCAGATAGTCCATCACATGTCAGACACCACGCGCCGTCCTTGCCAAAGTACCAAACAGCAGCAGCTGGCACTCACTCCGCCGGGCATTTTCCACTACCCCGTCCATCACATTTGAAGATGAGAGGCTGTAATTCACCAGCTATCTATTCTCAAGGTTTAGCCACACAGTCTTACCCCTCCTCCCCATCCACCACGGCTCCCAATCCAGGGTGGTATCCATCTCTTATCTGCCATGGGGGTGCAGGACAAGCTCTTCCGGCATGGCATCACTCCCGGCGCCCCACTTACAGCCATCAGTCACTGTCTCGGCTGATAGCTCCATGTGTCAGCCGTATGGATGACTGTCGCTTACCTGTACGCACCTGCATGCCAATGGACTCAGAGTTACAGGGACCAGAGCAGTCCTTCTGGTCAAGCATCTCACATCATCCGTGACGGGATGGAAAAGCATCTTATATTCATTAAGGCTGTGTGAGTATACTGCAAAAATTAATTTCTTCTTCCTGAGAATCTAAACATTCTTAAATCAACATACATTTACCTCAGAAGCAAGATGATGTAAGAAGTCTTGCTTTCTGTTAACTTTATCAATCAATAACAACACAATAATAATAGGCTTAAAACAAAACAAAAAAATCTGGGGTAGCCTAAAAAATTATAAACTTAATTCAGCATAGGCAAAACTAAATTATTATAGCCCACGGGCATATTTATATGTTTTAAGTATAAACTTATTTAATTTTTTTATGTCATTTTTTGCTTCTCAAGTACTCTAAATGTATCTTGATTTCAGAATTGTTAGATATGTACTGGAAAACAAGACACAAATACAGAGTAAGAAATACACTTTGTCCAGTGATAAGAATCAGAAAGAAAGCAACAACTACAAGTAGTGCTAACGTACCTGTATTTTTCAGGAGCCTGAGAACAGCTTCACACAATATTTAGCTTCTCTAGTAACTAGCTTGATCAAAGGAGCAGCTGTGTAACGCTGTCGAATGCTGTTTTTAACGCCTCAGGTATCTGAGAGAATACTTACCAGTTCACTCTCTCTCATAGCGCTGAAAAACCACGGCTCTCTCTCAAATGTAGCATAGCTAGGTCTGAGTCTTTTAGTCAATCGATCTGTCCTAAATGGTCTTTTCATATGTAATGCCGGAAAGTGCGAATGAAGTGAAGAGTGAATCGGCTCAGACTAAACTAGTCCTCTCTATGAAAGTCTGATTCATTCTAATCTAGTGATTCTGTTTGTTCAGACGCATCTAAATTATGTTTATGTTAGGCTTTAAAATTACATGTTTGAAACTGTGACCCAACAATTAATTATTTTATTATTATTATTATTATATAATTGCCCATTTTATGCATAGCTTATAGTTTCACCTCAAGCTGCACTGTTACACTCTTAACATTTTTTGTTTTACTTTATAGTACACTGTAAAAAATAAGTTTAGCAAACTTAAAAAGTTTAAGACAACCAGCTTCAGCAGATTTTTGAGATTTATTAATTTTTTTGTATAAACTTGAAACAACATGTTGAGAAAACTCAAAAATCTGTTGAAGCTGGTTGCCTTAAACTTTTTAAGTTTGCTCAACTTTTTATTTATTTAAAAAAATGTGTAAGTACTGTAAAAAAAAAAAAAGTTGAGAAAACTAAAAAAATCTGCTGAAGCTGGTTGCCTTAAACTTTTTAAGTTTGCTAAACTTATTTTTTTTTACAGTGTAGGGTGAACAAGAGAATATGGCTGAACATAATTTATGAAGAAGCTGGTTACTGTTAATATTAATCTCTTTACAGTGTTTTATTGTTTGCAAAGACCATGAATTGATGAGTCAATTCCAATCATTATACTGTAAAATCAGCAATGCACTTTGTGCAATGATCTTTGTAGCCTCTTACTCTAAAGCTCATAAGAGTTTGTTTTTTAAGCGATCTTACACAAACAAAGACTCTGCAGTATCAATAGAGAATATAATCCTGTCATTATTGGGACCCGAGAGAGGCGTTTTTCAGCCCCTCAGATGATGACAGTTCACAGTGAGTGCCTATTATTCAGGACTAAATGGAACTGAAAATGTACACGCCACACTGAGCTGGCTGCTGAAAGTACAGTCCTCGTGCCAGCAGACACGGCGAATCCCTTGTAATTGTGCCATTAGTGTTCACATTCACTTCAGTCCAAGATAGGCTGTAGTCACTCAATTGAATGTCACGAAAGCATGGGAGAGTTTGCTTTCATTGCTCTCTCCTATACAGCTCTATCTTTTATATTTCCCTGAAAATATATTTCATCTTTGTGAATGCCTACCGGCCGAAGATGTTAAATATGAATTTCATAGTATAATCATATTTTGATTTAAAATCGGAAGCTTGCAAATACATCTACAAACATTAAAAACATCTACATGTGACATATGTATCATGAAATATCACTGAACCAGCGATGGCTATTTATGTAATCGCTTTATGTACTCCCCAATTGTAAGTCGCTTTGGATAAAAGCATCTGCTAAATGACTAAATGTAAATATGAAAAAAGTACAATTTGACATTAAAGCTGCAGTCTGTAGATTTTTTGGGGTCAAAAATGATCCGAAATCAATATTTAAGAATATACATAACCAGCCAGTGTTAAAAATGATCACCTTACTTATCTTATAATAATGTTTTCTAATCAGTGGTACGGGTAGGTTTCCGCGGGAGATTCGAGCATGGCACTGCGTCATTACGTCACGTCTGTAAACATAAAGACGTTTTCCCGGCTAATCCATTATATCTCATGTGAGAGTCCTGCAGATCATTTATAGCCTTTTCTCACAGCAACTGGAATAATTAAATCTATCATTTTGATGGCGGATTGTAATCCAGAAAGCATTATGTATTTATGAAACACATGAAATTAAAAAGTATATTCCAGATTTAAATGTGCTTCTGATTACAGATAGCCAGCGTGGGATAACACAAGATTTGTATTTTAAATCGAACCAGTTTGAAGGAAGATTAATTTGCTTTTTGCATTAAAATAATTTCTTAATATGAAATTTTAACGGTATGATGATTAGTTATTAGACCGTACAACAATTTAAATCTACATGATAATACTACACTCATAATCACGCAATGCTAATGTTGTTAACATTAATAATTGAGAACTAAGTATAACAATGATAATACTTTGCACAGTTTGATGTGATATGAGCTAACTGATCGTTAGATTGAATCACTATTGGAAGCGCAATTTATTATCGTAATGCGTTTTTCCTCATTTGGTCAGAACAAACGTGGCAGACGTGTTACTGACTTGTTCAGATGGAAATTATGATTTGGGGCATATATTACAAGACATATGCAGTAAATGTCCACACACCGGTGCAGTGACTGACAACTACACAACTGTTCCTGTGGCTCAGTGGTTAGAGCATTGTGTTAGCAGCACAAAAGGTTGTGGGTTCGATTCCCAGGGAACACACATACTGATAAAAAACAATGTATAGCCGAAATGCACTGTAAGTCGCTTTGGATAAAAGTGTCTGCTAAATGAATAAATGTAAATGTGTATTATGTATTATGTGTAGACATTGGCAAATTCATAGTGGAAGACCTCAGTCATATTCATATTCATGTACAAATTTAAATTTGCCAATGTACTCTCCTTCAGTCCATCCAAGATGCAGATGAGCTTGTTTCTTCATGTGAACAGATTTGGAGAAATGTAGCATTGCATCACTTGCTTGCTGTTTGATGCTCTGCAGTGAATGGGTGCCGTCAGAATGAGAGTCCAAACAGCTGATAATAATGCTTTTTCTATTAGTCCATCTTCTGTTGTCATCTCAAATCAAAGTCAATGATATATTTGTCTGTCTTGAGGACTTGATCTGTGCGTATTTCTCTAATTCAGATGAGACGACTTTTTATCAGTAGAATACAATATTACGCATTGAAAACTTGTATTTTAGCCAGTAGCACATATTTGAAGTTAAGAGCGTCTTCATGCATATATATTTTTTGTCATTACAAACGAGCAGCTTTTCACTTCACAAGACGTTAATAGCATTGGACTTTATTAGGAAAAGCACTTTGAAATGGATTCTCTCTCAGCTTTGTTTCTTCTTCCTCTGTGAGACTGCCTATATCTCACATGATATCTCTGTTTATATATCTTTATTCCCCTGGACCGTCTTTCACTCCCTGACCTCTCCCTCAACGCTGGAGCCGAATCAATCAGCACTTACTGTCACAGATGCTGAACACCACTGTATGCCCAGCTAGCAGGAATCAACACCGTGACCTGTGCACTTTCTCATTAGCAAATATGGGTTATTACAAATCATTTTACAGAGAAGACTGCACTTAAAAATATGCTTCAGGATTTTGCTAATTGCCATGACTTTTCCATCCTGAAAATCACAAACTCTAAGACATGTCCATGTTTTAACAGCCCCGTTCTAGGACTGAGACAGGGTCCAGGTTTTGAAAATAGGCTCCTTCATATTAGAAATAGTTAATTAGCAGCTAAATTATTCAGTTCATTTATATTAATCTAACGAGTTCCCTTGTTAGTGAATATTTCATAAGGTCTGTCAAAATATAACAAGTACAGTCCTATAAAATTGTGCCTCGATTAATTTGTCATCTGTACAAATGTCCATCAGTGAAAATGATTTATTGTTACAATTAAATGCACTAATTCAGAGTCAAGAAACAATCTGGTTTAAAGTCATATATTTGCCACCCTGACTGGAACATGTTGCTTAATACACTTGTGCACTGATTCAAATAGACTGAACAATACAGTTTGAAAAACACCACATTCTACAAGATAATAATTCAAATGTCTCTCAAACCTCTTTTTAAAGATGTGTGATCTCATGCTATGCATTTAGATGATGCAATAACGTCTGTTCCAGGGTGAATAATTAACAGAACCATAATTTCTGCAGTCATTTACTCCTCTGGCAGTTCAGGGCTGCCGTTAGGTTCAGCATAACTGTGCAATCCGGTCAATGTAACTTCAGTACATGGCCTCGTGTAAATTACTACAAATTGTTCATATCTCATACATGTTGTCATCTTACACCGTTAGGTTTGTTTAATGCCTGTAGGATTCACATAAAGCAATGCAAGCCAGTATACCAGCACAAAATGAGGTGCCAAGTATAATACCACTTTGGACCACACAGAGGCAGTGTATATCAACAAAACATTGGAAATACAGCCTTATTCTCTTTGTATGAAATACTCATCTATGATGACTTCTCTACAGGGAATTCTTACTCAATCTATCTTCTTCAAGTCACCATATTTAAGTAATTTTTCCTGATTATGCATTTTTTTCTGCTGTGCACAATTCAGTTCAAGAATAGATTTCGTCCAGTCCGAGAAAACAAATATCTGCATCCTTTGAATGCACAATGCCTGCCTTTTGGATAGATTTAAAAAGTGATCCAGTTTCATCCAGCTCAAAATGATTTAGCTTATGAATAGTCCACAAAAGTATCATACACAAAATACAAGAAAATAACAAAACATCAAACTATATAACAGAAGAAAACCCATGTGCTTCATACTAAATGCTCAAGAGCCCCTGAACATCAAACAACACTAGAGTAACCACTTTTGAGACTGTCAGGCTCATCGTTACTTAATCTCCCAGAAATAGAGTCATGGAGTTTGCATTAGACGTCACTTCTTCAAGGGTAATGTTGTGTTGATTTAATCTGTTAGGAATGGTGTTAAATGCTCCTGGGCTTGGTGTTTGGATATCACAGCGGTATACTCTCTACCCGAGCGGTACATGGTGCGCTTCAGCTCAGGTGTAGAGAAATCCACATGAAACAGACCGAAGCGCACACTGTAGCCATGATTCCACTCAAAGTTATCCAGCAGAGACCAGGCAAAATATCCCTTTACATTCACTCGGTCTTCACTGACAGCTGCGAGACAAACACGTCATTCAGATCACCCTCAGAACAGAGCTCGTATCAGATTATATTATTTGAAACACTTCCATTAGTCTGGGTCTTAAAGATACAATAACTACAAAAGTAGTATAAAGTCATATACTTTAGCATACTTACTTATTACTGTCTGCAATAATATACTTTAAAAGAATATACTAAAGTGTGAACTGAATGTAATGTTTTCAGACACATAACTATATGTTAATTGCAATTAAATGAAAATGTATTGTAATATAAATGTAAATACAGGTGCATCTCAATAAATTAGAATGTCGTGAAAAAGTTCATTTTTTCTTGTAACTTATTTCAAAAAGAGAAACTTTCATATATTTTAGATTCATAATATGTAAAGTAAAACATTTACAAATAATACTAATTTTGATGATTAGAGCTTACAGCTCATGAAAGTCAAAAATCTGTATCTCAAAATATTAGAATATTTATATTTGAGTTTCAATAAATGTCCATCCATACAGTATACATTGTGGGTATATCTTGTTCTTTGAAAGCACAATAATGGGGAACACTGCTGACTTGGCAATGGTCCAGAAGATGATCATTGACACCCTCCACAAAGAGAGTAAGTCACAGAGGGTCATTACTGAAAGGGGGGGCTGTTCAAGGAGTGCTGTATCAAAGCATATTAAATGCAAAGTTGATTAGACGGAAGAAATTGGGTAGGAAAATGTGCACAAGCAACAGGGATGACCGCAAGCTTGAGAATACAGTCAAGCAAAGCTGATTCAAACACTTGGGAGAGCTTCACAAGGAGTGAACTGAAGCTGGAGTCAGTGCATCAAGAGTCACCACGCTCAGACATCTTCAGGAAAAGAGCTAACAAGCCACTTCTGAACCAGAAACATCGTCAGAGGCATCTTACCTGGACTGAGGAGAAGAAGAACTGGACTGTTGCTCATTGGTCCAAAGTCAATTTTTTGCATTTAATTTGGAAATCAAGGTCTCAGAGTCTGGAGGAAGAGAGAGAGGACACAGAAACCATGTTGCTTGAAGTCAGTGTGAAGTTTCCACAGTCAGTGATGATTTGGGCTGCCATGTCATCTGCTGGTGTTGATCCACTGTGTTTTCTGAAGTCCACAGTCAACGCAGCCATCTACCAGGACATTTTAGAGCACTTCATGCTTCCTTCTGCTGACAAGCTTTATGGAGATGCTGATTTCATTTTCCAGCAGGACTTGGCACCTGCCCACACTGCCAAAGGTACCAAAAGCTGGTTCACTGACCGTGGTGTTACTGTGCTTGATTGGCCAGCAAACTCGCCGGACCTGAACCCTATAGAGAATCTAGATGAGAGACACCAGACCCAACAATGCAGATGAGCTGAAGACCACTGTCAAATAAACCTGGGCTTCATTACACCTCAGCAGTGCCACAAACTGATCACCTCCATGCCACGCCGCATTGAGGCAGTAATTAAAGCAAAAGGACCCCCTACCAAGTATTGAATACATATACAGTAAATGAACATACTTCCCAGAAGGCCAACAATTCACCAAAAAAAATGTTTTATTGGTCTTATGGAGTATTTTAATTTGTTGAGAGTGAATTAGTGGGTTTTTGTTAAATGTGAGCCAAAATCATCACAATTAAAAGAACCAAAGACTTAAACTACTTCAATCTGTGTGCATTGAATTGATTTATTACACAAGTTTCACAATTTGAGTTGAATTACTGAAATAAATGAACTTTTCCACAACATTCTAATTTATTGAGATGCACCTGTAATTACTTGAACTTAATAGTGACCTTTATATGTAATTTCATAATTACTTCTATTGCCTTTGGTTAAAGTACTGCTGAATAAACCTTAAAGTCATTTCTACTGAAATGTGTATATCACATATTTAAATATATTTGTAATATTGCAATGATAAAGTTGCAATTGAGTACATTTTAAATATTTGAATTTATTAACATCAAATAAAACACTAAGTTCAAATTATAATCAACTACTTTGCATGTGCTTTAGTATGTTAGTCAACATGTACTTCTTTAAAACACAATGAAGATTATTAAAATGTATAAATGCTCTTTAAAGTAAAATATTTAATTTCACATTACAAAGTGCTCTTGAAAAGTCATGTGTATAAGAGTTTAATCCTTTAATGTTTAGTGTTGGATTTTTTTAATGTGTACTCTATTTCTTATGTTATATGAATATAATATTATCTGCATATATGTATTAAAACTACTTTAAAGATTTTAAGTACACTACAAGTTCACATTCAGTATAGTTAAAAAGCACACTTTTTCACAACTGTATAAAATGACCTTTGCACTCTGTATTTTATTGCACATTGAGCTGTGTTAATATGAGAGTACCTTTGCCAACTTCCTGCAGAGTGTCCTGATAAAACTGGGAACGGTCGGCATCTTCAATCTCAACCGGCCCCATCTGGGAGAAGCCGTTTTCTGTGATATAAATGGGCAGACTGGTGTATGTGTCCTAAAGAAACAAGCACATTTATATGATTTTGTTTATATGCCAATATATCTCTCTATATAATGAATATAAACCCAATTAAATAGAAAGTGTAGACACTCGTTGAAATAAATGCAAACACCTTAATATATTTTAGCAATTTGCGCAACCCATCAGGAACAACAGCCAACCAGTGCACCCCACATATGGGCCACGATGGGTCAACAACACCCTCTGCCCCCTGATCTCCCACAAAACTGAGCTCGCTCTTCTTACAGCCACCATTTAAATCTTTTACTTTCCTAGACGTATAATAGTTCAGTGCAAAGAAATCTGCCGTGCCCAGAGGAGAGGGCTCATGTTTTGAGAAACGTGGTAGCCTTGAGCCATGCTTGCATCCCAGATCCAAGCTCCTAGACTGAATCCTGGCCCTCATGGACTCTGGGTAATCTCCTGTGCAAAACACAGGACAGGCAAACCAGCCCAGAGTGAAGTCCTTGTAGCGCTCAGTGGCTGCAGCATCTTTAGGACAGCCCGGGTGCAACGGCTCTGCCCAGTCACTGTTCAGGGCCAGAGATACCTGCCCTGCTTGTAAAGGCCTGAAATGAGTGTTATAAGTATGCCAGGCTTTGGCGTGGGCGCGCAGCATGTTATGACCCGCCAAGTAAACTGATATTCCTGGATCTTTGATTCCAGGGGCAAAGGTCCCGTCCTCGTGGCCCAGCTTGGCACAAACATAGGGCTCATTCAGTGTGATCCAGAGCTTCACTCTGTCCCCAAAGGTCTTAAAGCAGAACCTGGCATAGCTTTCAAAGATGTCTGCAATCTCTGTCGAGCTCCATCCACCAAGATCCTGTAAGGCCTGTGGTAAGTCCATGTGGTACAACGTGATCATGGGCGTCACACCACAAGCAATCAAGTCGTCGATCACTTTGTTATAATAGGCCACTCCTGAGGGTTACAAAAAAAAGTACGTTTTTTTTTCTTACATAATTCATTCCACAGAATATAAAAGTCAACATGAAATGATGATTGCATTTTTAAGTAATTTTGTTGTGCTTTAGTCACTTTTATTAGTTTTGTGTGTGTGTCTATATTGTGTCTTTGGTTAATTCTTATGTATTAGTTTTGTATTATTTAATTTATTTCAGTACATAAAGTTAAAATAAACAACAATGTAGCAGCTAACTGAATTAAGTCAAATACGTTTCTATTGATTTTATCAGTTAACGTGTATTTTGTTGTAAGTAATAGAAAGTGTAGTTTTAGTTAATGATAATAACACTACTCTATTGTGATGTTTATCTGAGTTCAGCGGCTTCACAAATGAGGGAAATGTACAGCAGAACTTGATTTAGTCCATTGAAAATTAATTGGATTGTTATCATTTGCTAATTGCTGCCATTTCATTGTATTCCATAATAAAACAAGAATCATTCATTTTAATTTCATATTAACTATAAACATTATAAAAAGTATAAAACAATTATTCCCAGTTAGGGAAAACAAATATAAAATTGCCCGACAGAACAAACACACAAGGGTTGACTCTTTATTTACTCAAACTTGTTTGTGGATTCAGAAACGTTTAACTTCAATAAAAGCATTTTTACACAGTTTTCATAATTTCCTGTTCCTACTTGTGAATATTTGTGCTATTTAGATAATGTTGTGTGACTTTTAGTGAAAAGTTCTCTTTTCAAAGTATCATTTACGGTGTTTGTAAATCTATTTAGCACACTTTGGTGTTTGGCTCCTCGAGTGAGCACCTTTGGGATTGACGTGATCGGTGTTTCCGTCGGGAAGGAGCCGTGACCAGGATGTGGACAGACGGTAGTGGGTGAGTCCAAGCTGCCGGATACACTTCAGATCCTCTTCCCAGAGCCGATAGCTGTTACAGGCTACATCTCCAGTATGGTCTTCAAACACCCCCCCTTTGGCATGGCAGAACGTGTCCCATACGCTGGGGCCTCTACCATCCATGTCCCAGCCACCTGCACCACAGTTAGACATTATACATAATCACATTTCATTTTTCATAATGTACAGCTGTCAAATAACAACGTTGAAAATTTGACTGCTACAGAATAACAGTCCATTAAAAAATCTACATAGTGGTGCTGTGACACAGTGATATTATATCGCATGGTATTGAAAGGTACTTTAAAGTATACCATATAATTACCATGGTAACGTTAAATGTCTAAAAAAAACTAGGACGTTATAATGATATAACATTGTAATGTAATGCTATGGTACGCTTTGTAATGATTGAACAACTCTTGCAAACTGTTGTAATGCCACCCTGCATTAGCAAATGAGTCAGGTCAAATAATAAAGTGGATAAGCACTTCGTCTACAGTAATACTACAGTAAACATGAGCACTAGAGTAAACTTTACCTTCTATTTGATAAGCAGCAGTCGCAGCTCCCCACGCAAAGTCGTGCGGAAATACGGTGACATCCAGTCCAGACATTTTAAAGGACGATAATGAAGGGAAACTGCACAATGTTATCGCACTGATAAAATGACTAAATGCAATACTTGCTGACTACTAAAGGCTGCACGTATCTTCTGCTTCAGTTTCGATCATAGCGCCGCTTTAAAAACAGCGCTGAACGTCAGCACGCCCTGCGTCTGACGTCATCACGCACATCCAGTAAAACACCGAAAAAACTTTTAAAAGTTCTATTTTGATTTTTAAAATATTAATATATATATATTTATTTATTTATTTATAAAAATACATTTAACACAGTGCATACGGTTTTAAGAATGCAATTAACAAATGTACAATATTTTAATATTTCCACTAGTGGTTAAAAAATCTGTTTATATATATCAACCTGTGTAATACAAGTGTTTACCGCATCTCAAGTTTCAGACTAAAAAAGCAAATATTATTAATGTAAATGAAAACTGAATAGCCCAAGGACAGACATTTGACCTGCACGCGGTGAAGTCCTCTTTACACACGGCTTCAAATAGTCCCTGATCAAAATGACACTATATGAGAAAGATTGATGCTCCCATCTCCACTCGATTCAGTGTCACAAACATGCACACAAGGCATTGTTCTCTGCAGGTTCTGCTTTGAGAGCCCATAGGCTACCTGGTTTTTGCCAACCTGCCTGAACTTGTTTTTAGAGCAGCAGTGTAAAGAGAGCCTTTTGTGTGGGACACAAAAACAAACGAGAACCTTCACAATGAATCGAGATGCTTTAGTATTGTGTTGCTTTTTGCCTTATAAAGCAAAGTTATGATCTTAAAGGAAATGGATGTTCTTTTGATAATAACAGAAGTGGGTCAGTAATATTTTTGTCATATTTGCATCACATTTTTATTTTGTGTAATTTACTTAGGCATGGCAATTCGTGGAAACTAAACTTTAGATATAAATATACCTTTTAAAATGTTAAATAATACTAAAACATATCACAAATAATTGTTTGGTTGTTTTAGCAAGCAGAAATGATTTTTGTACAAACACTGAACATTAGTGAGCATCTGCAAAAACTTCATGTAGCCCACAACAAACAAGTGAAAAACATAAACATAAAAGAAAACAACAAAACAACTTTAATCTAAATACATAAATGAACGAATGAAATACAAATAAAAAAATTAAACCATAGACAAAATTAATATAATAGTTAAAATAAAATATTTTAATGAAAAAGTGCTGTCAAGCAATTAATCGCATCCAAAATGAAAGTTTTTGTTTACATAATATATGTGTGTACTGTGTATATTTATATTTAGTCATTTAGCAGATGCTTATCTCCAAAGTGACTTACAAATGAGGAAAATTGAAGCAATCAAAATCAGCAAAAGAGCAATGATAAGCAAGTGCTATAACAAGTCTACGTTAGCCTAATGCAGATCACTAGCAAGGTTTTTTACATAAAATAAAACAGATAGAATAGACAAAGAATGGAGCAAGCTAATATTAGATGCCTTTTTGTTTTTGTTAAGTGTATAATAAATAAAAAGAAACAGATAGAACACAAAAAGATGAGAAAGTGTTAGTTTTGTATATAAAGAGAACAAGCAGTAAATGAATAGAGTGCACGTCTGAAAGGGACACGTGTTTGTTTGTAGAATAGAGTTAGAATAGAGAGAGTTAAAGATGGAAGAGATGTGTTTTTGGCTGATTCTTGAAGATGGATTGAGTTGGGCAGGTCATTCCACCAGGAGGAAACATTTCATGTAAAATATGTATCACCTATAAATACACATATGTGCAGTTTATATTTAGAAAATATTTACATGTATACATTTATATTCATATAATTTATAGTATATATATACAAAAAAAATCTTAAATATATACATGCATGTGTGTGTATTAATATATATATATTAAATATACACTGGATCATTTAACTTTTGATTCACATTATAACACTGGATCCCTGTCAATCTTCAAGCAACAACTGAAAACTCATCTCTTTCAACACTACTTGACTTCATCATAAAAAAAAATCTTTCTCTTTATCTTTCTCTCCTTCCCTTGCTAGCTTGTACTTATTTGAACAATGCCTGAGACTTGGTGTTACTGTCTGTTTGTCTCTTCAAGATAAATCGCTTCATGTATTCCCCAATTGTAAGTCGCTTTGGATAAAAGCGTCTGCTAAATGACTGAATGTAAGGTATATACACAGTACAAACACATATATTATGTAAACAAACAAAAGAATATTTTTAAAAACGTGTATTAACTTTTATACAACAATGAGACTAAAACCTTATCAATAGCATTTCCAATAAATAAATAAATAAATAAATACATAAATAAATAAATATCATATTGCTTCAAGAATCTCTTTTACATTAGTTAAACAAACAAGTGAGTCAGAAAAATGTGACAGAGTAGTAAGAGAGCCCAAAAACCTTTGATTGAAAATATAGATAAAAAAAAAAATGCAGAAATTGAGGACATGTTCCTCAGATTTACTGAGTATCTTTTAACTGGAAGGATCGGGCAACAGCAGTGATTTGACTGGAGTTCAGCCCCAGCCCGTGGTGACGTCACGGGAGGAAGTGGAACATGGAGCCCGAGGCTCAGAACCCAAAAGAGTCTGTGCGCTCCGCGGCGGACTGAACGGGGCTGGAGACCGACACGCGTTTCTCCGCTGACCGACTGCGAGGCTCGGGTCACACATTCCGCCTGGGTGTTTCGACAAGCGTTTTTACCAATTGTAGTAGCATTGAAGCCCGTGTGGAGCAGTCGCAAAGTGAAAAGCAACTTCGCGCATTCAGTTACTCAAGAATGGTTTTATTGTCGGGATATATCGCGTTTAATGAGCTCTTTTATGGAATCGTCGAATAACTACCTTCGCTTTCTTTTGGACGCCAACTGTGCAATGAGATGAGCTCAGAAGAAAAGTTTCGAGATCAGATTTGTGTGAGTTTGTGAGATCTTGGGATGGTTGCAGCTGTCTCTCGGCGGAGGAGCGAGGTCTCCACTTTGACTGGAAACAAAGACAATGTAGCGACTTAAAGTAGCGCTCCTTCGCGTAAAACAGTGGAAACGTGCGGGAAATCAACCGGAAAGGGCTTGCTGAGTTGTAAAAATGAATCCCATGGAAAACAAAGGAGGATATTCGACCGCTTCTTTAAGGATTGCTTAATGTGGAGCACAAAACCATGATAAGTCGGTGTATCTAATCTTGCGTCGAGTCAATATTTTGACCATGACTTAAAAGGAGCGCTGTCTCTGCTTGATGGCTTTTGACGAATATTCGTCGTGTTTAGATATAAACAACACCAACGAAAGGCGTTCTGGGCTAGTTATATGCTAATCTAACCCCCTCTTCTTGCCGTGTGGATATCAAGGAAGGCAGAAGTAATGTCGGTGGGCGCTACTTGCGTCCTTTTACTGGCGTCTGTGCTGCTCAGGAGCTCCATCTCTACCGGATCGACTGAATGTAAACTATACGATGAACGCTCCAGGAGTGCGGGGAAAAGCGCTCCGTCTGGGGCCACACTGGACAGAAAAGTGGTCTGCAGCAACATGGAGCTCCATCAGGTGCCTTCACCCGAAACATTTCCCAACAGAACAGTCTCACTGTAAGTCCACACTCCTTTACAGTACATCAACCCTTTTACCAGTGTCATATATCTCTTAGAGATGCCCTTTACCAGTCACCACACGTCCTTCTGGAAACACAAAACCTAGTTTTGAAGTCTTTTAAGTGAGTTTTTAGGTCATACAGATCAAGCTAATTTACTTAAGTTGGGTTATTTGCACACATGTGACCCATGGATCACAAAACAGTCATTTATATACACCTGAAAGCTGAAAAAATAAGCTTTCTATTGATGTATGATTTATGATAGGATGATATTTGGCCGGGATTCAACTATTTGAAAATCTGGAATCTGAGGGTACAAAAAAATCGAAATATTGAGACATTCACATTTAAAGCCGTCTAAATGAAGTTCTTAGCAATGCATAATACTAATCTAAAATATTTACAGTAAGACATTTATAAAATAGCTTTATGGAACATGAGCTTTACTTAATATCTTAATGATTTTTGGTATAAAAATCGATAATTTTGACCCATACAATGCATTTTTGGCTATTCAAGTATTTTTGACTGGTTTTGTGCTCCAGGGTCAGATATGTTGTTTATACATATACAGTCAAATCAAGATTTATTCAGACACCTTCAACATTTCTCACATTATCACAGTTTATTCACTATAGTTTAGACAATGGCAATCAAGTATGAGAAGAACTCAAGAGTTAAACCGTCAGAACAAATGAATCCTGATAATGTCAGATAACTTTGATAGAAAGGTATGTAACCAAACATGGTCAGGTCAAAGTGACCATGTTTACTGGAAGTCCACTGTAAGAAGAATTGTTTAGTATAATATGTCACAGTTTATTTTAATTGGCTATCCTCACTTACATGGGCTTAATTAACTATAGTGTCCTGAACCCACTAGTAAATAAATGCCAACAATTATATCTGGTGTCTGAATAATAATTGGTTTGACTGTATTATAAACCTAATTTTAAAAGCAAATATAACTTTTTATGAAGGACACATGGTATTGTTTTTTTTTTTTGTAAATTAAACTATGATTGTATTATTGAACTATGATTAAAACATGCATAACTGAGTAGACACAGTCAGTCAGGGTGGTCTTAACTATAACAGGGCATGACTAATTAGCAGTGAACTCTTATACAATTTTAAATGGTCATTTTTACTTTATTTTGGGTCACTTATTTGTCGTATTAACACTAACATGCCTTTTTATGATGTTGCTGGACTAGATAACATTAGTAAAATGCATGCAGCTCCTAATCCTGATCCCATCTAGTGTAAATGCACATTAGAAATCGTATAACTACAATATGTTGAAATGTAACATTATAAATGCCATAACCTATTGTTGGGCACTTAAAATGAATTTGTTTTAAAAAGAGAAGCCTACAATTGTTTTATGTCATGCACTTTGATACAGACCAGACTAGCTACACAATCAAATGAAGGCTGAGAACTGTTAAAAGATGCTTGTGAATGTATGCTTGAGCTCCCATCTCAACTGTATACTAGTTTATTTACTCCCCAGTCGTAAGTTATCTTATATCTGCTGCTTGAACAAAATGTGTTTGTGTTTTTCCCAAACATCTGTGGTTTCCTGTATCACATAAATCAGTTCATACACAATATCTTATCTACGTTGTGAAATCAAATTCTTGTTTGCTCAAAATACAGCCTGTTATGGTCAATATGTGTCTTGTTTGTCTAAAAATCTTGTGCAGTTGTTGTTTTGTATGGCTATATATAAGTGAACCAGTATGATCTTTTTCTGTTATTAGGCTATTTAACACTACAAATATTTGGTAGCATGTTACACACATAACTTTAGACATGATTGACTGTGATTTATCAGAA
The DNA here is from genome assembly GCA_027564155.1 of Gymnocypris eckloni scoliostomus. Classification (NCBI taxonomy): domain Eukaryota; kingdom Metazoa; phylum Chordata; class Actinopteri; order Cypriniformes; family Cyprinidae; genus Gymnocypris; species Gymnocypris eckloni. Next base: position 50,309,900 of record CM050413.1, on the reverse strand, counting down.
TAATTGTATTGGTCTGTTTTTTTGCACTGGTTTAGTTTCCCCTGTGCTCTATCAGTGGCTGGCGGTGCTGCCTTGTTAGGGTTTAAATGAAAAGCGGCTCACGTGACGGTGTCTTTCAGAGATGGATATCAAGCATGTCTGAAAGTCTTCATGTGTCTGTGGCTGAGTTTGCAGAGGGAGGAAGAGCACATGTAAAGACTTTGCCCTGGGGAGGAATAAACATACTTCTAGCACACCTTGATTTCGGTGTGTGTGGATTAATTTGTTTTGAAAAAGTTAAAACTGAAAACTTTTCATTTAGCCAAAAACTTAAATAAAATGTAGGTAACTGGCTTCACTGTGTCATGTTCTCAGTTGACTAACCGGTTGTAATGAACCTCTTTGGGATTGAGCTGCCTCTTGATAATTTCAGTCTTTGTGTATTTACAATTTTGGACAGTTTTGCTACTCTAGCATTAATTTTCGGTCACAGTGAAGTGCGTCCACACTGCTAACAAGTTGAAATGGATGCTGAAACAGACAAAACACACCATTGAAGAAGCACAAATGAAACGTCAATATTTCGTTCAATTGTTTTAGCCCTCCAACACCATTTCTGCTGAAACTGATATATGTTTTAGGAACCTTAGATTGATAGTATAACTGTGTCTCAGCATTACACTGGGGAAGTTTGTGAGCTGGTCCTGTTGAATGAGAATGGAAATTAAAATTCAGCAGAGTCAAGTTCTCCGGCTCTGTACAGACAGTATCAGCCAAACTTAAACTTCATTCATGGGGTCTCAGTTGCTTGGTTTGGCACATGAGTGAATGACACACTTGAGCTATTTACAGATAGGTTGAGAGTGTTTATGGCTCGCAAACCCAGCAGTTCGATCGCTTCATGTGAAGTTTTCTTCCTATTGAATGTAGGCTGGTCATGAATGTAGTGTTTCCAGGCATGGCGTCCTACTACTACTTTTGACCTTCTTTGACCCAGAAAATCAATTACTTTCCTAAACCTGGTGTGGGAAATACTTTCCTTCACACGCGTATGTTGGGTCAGCAGGTTTATTGTGCCACCCTTTTGACAAAAGGCTCCCCGGTTTACAGCGTTGTTAAGTTTTAAGCATTTTGATTGTATTGTATTTTTGGTTTTCAAGTTGGTAGTCAGTACTTAAAAACTGCACCAATCCTGGTGAAGTTAGCATTAAATATACATTTTCTGAATGCATGTTATAGATCTTATTGAAGCTGCTTTGAAACAATCCCTATTCAATAAAGCGCTATATAAATAAAGGTGACTTGATGCCCCCAATTTGATAAAAAAGAAAAGAAACCTATGCATTGATGAATCATACACAATACATTGTCATTTTGCAGACTAAATGTATTGTCTGGACCTTTATTTATACTGCGCTTTATCGATTATGGATTGTTTCAAAGCAACTTCACAGTATTAAACAGGGAAATAACAGAATCAATGAAAGCAAATCTAATTCTGCTGTAAAGCAGCTTTGGAAACACAATAGTGTCGTTTTTCTGTTCCGGTCAGTTCAATGTTGATTTAGATAAGTTCAGTGACTGTGTGAAATATCAGGTTCAGCGATAAGCAGCTCTACTTTATACAATCATTTGCAAGCTCACGTTCATCTACCTCCATTTCTGAGTGCAACGTTCACGTCTCTAAATCCAGTCAACACCTGATGAACTGAATAAAAGTCATCCTCCTACAGTTTTTCTTGTTCTGTAATCCTTAATGCACATCGTAATATGGGAAAAAGCTCTGTTACTTCTTCATTACAGCGTATATGCTTGGATGTGGAGTTTGTTTATGCTGTTAAATATATCTTGTAAATGGCTCTAGGAAACTTACTAAATCTCCACCCAACAGTGACATTGTCTCTTAGTACTTGGGATCAGTTTATAGCCATGTCTGTTGTTAATGGATCTTGTGTGTAATGTGTGTGCAGCTGTCTTTTTATGTGAGCCAGTCGTAGAGCTTGTTTCTCTTAGGCAAGTGTTGAAAGCGACATCTGGAGTGATCTTTCCTCCCCAAAGCACACCTGGTGACTGCAGCGTGCCATTTCAGAAAAGCGTTGAAATATTTCTTAATAGTGTTATGACCCTAAGACATTTGTTCATTGTTTCCATTCTGCCCTCTTGTGTTCTCTCTGTTCATGTTTGAGTTTCAGATGGGTGCTTCCTCGGAGGCTGCGATTGGTTCTCCTCCTCACCTGACCCAGATATAAGGACTGCCCCACACACTCAACGGGGCCATGATTGTGCCATCGGTGTGATACTGTGATTTTCCTTGGTACTTTTGGCGTTGTCGTTCGTTCAATTCTTTTAGTGTCTTACCAGAGATAGTGTGCTGCTGCTTAATATTGTGAGTGTGATTGTAATTCTGTGATAGTGTTTTATTTGGTTTTGTTTCCATTCGGTGATATTCCTTGTTAACTTGACTTATGCCTGATTGACTACGATTTTGGATTCGATTGTGAATTGTTTGCTGTTAACTTGTATATATCTTTTGTAATATATTTTGTACATAGTTTTGGTAAATTAAGGGTAGTAGGGGATAGACGCCATTTTATTTGAAACATCTTTTCACATTGTTTTGGGTTAGGGAGCTAGGTAAGTTGAAACTGTATTTTTGTTTCTTTCATTTTGATTTAGGAAATATAGAGTCTAACAAAGTATGTTTTTGTTTGTTGTTTTGGCCTTGTCTACCCTGAAGATTAACCCTTATTTGTTAATAAATTATTGGAACTAAGCATCTCTCTGGTATTAAGATTCTTTCTATTTCCTGTTACGGCTGACCCCTAGCGGTCGTAACAGAATTGGGGGCTCGTCTTTAAAAAGTTTTTCACAAAACCAATTTGAATTTTGTCATAGTGAAATAGAAACTCATAAAATTTGCTTTATATGCTTTTGTTTGGCTAGTGGTTTTCACTTTAAGTGGGAGGGAATTCGGTATGTCTTCAAAATTTGAATTGGAAAAGTTTGCAATTCAGCCAGCAGCTGAACAATTGGATATCTGTCGCAAGAATGATCTGTTTTCAATTGCTGATTTGTATCAAATTACAGTTCCTCGTGGTGCAGTGAAGCGTGTAATCAAGGATGTGATCTATAAGCACTTGGTGGAGCATGGAGTTTTGCCGGAAGTGAGTGAAGCGGGTGTTGCAGACCAGTTGCCAGTTTCCGTGGGTGAGGGGCGGAGCATCCCAAACCCGAGGAGATGGCCAGCATGGATCCGTCATTCTCCCTTTTCTGAGCGATCCTCGTTTGGCAATCAAACTCAAAGAGTTAGAGTTGGAGTTGAGCAGGCAACAATATCAAAATCAGCTACTGCATGCTCGCACAGTTGAGCTTGAAACTAAGCAAGCAATCAAGCTCAAAGAGTTGGAGCTTGAGCTCAAAACTAAATCACCTGTTCACCCTCAGCTGCTGATGCGCCTGATGTGAGCTTGCCTGTGTTGTCACCCATCAATACTTCCACTCCAGGACCCATTCCTGCACCACCGTAACCCACAAGTAAGTGAGCGTGAATTTGATATTAGTCGTCAAATTGCACTAGTACCGCTGTTCCGAGAGAGCGAGGTTGACACTTATTTCACAGTGTTTGAGCGAATCGCCTCCACGTTAAAATGGCCACGGAATGTTTGGCCACTGTTGCTGCAATGCAAACTCATCGGTAAAGCCCAAGAAGTCTGCTCCGCGTTAACGCTTGAGCAGAGCTTGGATTATGATGCAATGAAGAATGCTGTTTTGCGTGCTTATGAGTTAGTCCCTGAAGCGTACCGGCAAAAATTCCGCAGTCTTGTGAAAACCCCTAGGCAAACGTTTGTTGAATTTGCGAGAGACAAAGCTAATTTGTTTGAGAAGTGGTGCGCCGCAAACAAGGTAGACACATTTGAACAGCTGAAAGAGTTGATACTTTTGGAAGAGTTTAAAAATTGTTTAGCAGAGAAAATCGTGGTTTACTTAAACGAGCAGAAAGTGTCTTCTCTTTCTGACGCTGCAGTTTTTTCTGATGAGTTTGTACTTACGCACAGAGTAGTGTTTTCACCCTCAAAGCGTAATTTCCCTGATCGAGGTCGTAGTTCTAAGGATGCCACAGTAATACCTAAGAACACTTTGAGTGCAGAGAGTAGCGAGAACCGTGAATGCTTTTATTGTCATGAGGTTGGGCACCTCATCTCAAACTGTCCCACCTTGAAACGTAAAGTTAGTAGAAAAACAAACCCTTCGAAAAGCGTTGCATTGATTGAAAGACAGGTTTTGTCACCTGAGAAAAATGTGTCTCTGAATTCAGTGGTTGAGTCTACTTTTGAACCCTTCATTTGTGATGGTGTAGTTGCACTGAGTGAAGCTGAGTTCGAGATGAAGCATATTCGCATCCTACGTGATACTGGCGCTGCCCAATCGTTTATCCTACAAAGTGTATTGCCATTCTCTGAACAGTCAAGCTGTGGTTCCAATGTGCTGGTGCAAGGCATTGATCTCACAGTAGTTAAAGTTCCTTTACACCAAGTGTTTCTACGCTCTGGGTTCATTTCAGGGAATGTTAAACTGGCAGTCCGAGCACAGTTACCTGTCAAAGGTGTGTCGCTCATTCTTGGGAATGATCTGGCTGGTGATAAAGTTTTTTGTCTGCCTGAGGTAATAGATACCCCTGTTGTGTATGATGGTGATGTGCTGCAGGAAGAGTTTCCTGATGTGTTTGGCACATGCATTGTAACCGAGCTCAAGCTCGTAAATTTAGGGATACTGTGGACTTGTCGGATTCGTTTTGTGTGCTGACGATTCTGTTAATGCAAAGAAAGATGTTGGTACAGTTGATGTAGATGTGTTTACACTTCCAGGTGTTGATTTACCCATTGGTAAAGCCATGTTAATTGAGGCTCAACGTGCCGATCAAACTTTGAGTTATGGTGTTGAAGCCGCTGTTGAGCTAACTGATTTGTCAGAGCATCCAGTGGCATACTTCTTTAAAGATGATGTATTGATGCGTAAGTGGTCTCCACGTCACGCCGAGAATGACTGGAGTACTGTTTTCCAAGTTGTTGTCCCGAAACCTTACAGAGAGCAGGTACTGAGTGTTGCGCATGATCATGAGCTTTCTGGCCATGTTGGCATTCGTAAAACTTATGATCACTTGATGAAGCATTTCTTTTGGCCTTCCATGAAGTCAGACGTAGCCAAATTTTGTAAATCCTGCCATGCTTGCCAAATAGCGGGCAAACCAAATCAGGTGGTTCCTCCAGCACCATTGAAACCCATACCTGTATTAGGTGAACCATTTGAACGAATTCTGATTGACTGTGTAGGGCCGTTGCCCAAAACTAAGTCTGGAAATTCTTTTCTATTAACATTAATGTGTGTGTCAACTAGGTTTCCTGAGGCAATACCATTACGTTCTCTCAAAGCTCATGTGATTGTCAAGGCAATTGTAAAGTTCTGCACTACTTTTGGAATACCAAAATACATTCAGTCTGACCAAGGCACCAATTTTATGTCAAGAGTGTTTGCGAAGGTAATGAAACAGTTAAATGTCAAACATCAGGTATCCAGTGCATACCACCCTCAGTCGCAGATCGACGTTTTCATCAAACCTAAAGTCGATGCTCCGTACCTTTTGTGAACACGAAACAGAATGGGATGAACACATCCCGCTCTTGTTACGTGTTCAACACAAAAGGATGAGCATCGACTTTTAGGGTTTGATGAAAACGTTCGATAGCTGGGGACAGAATGGGATGAACACATCCGCTCTTGTTATTTGCAGTACACTCAAGCATCCCTTGGATTTAGTCCTCTGAATTAGTTTTTGGACACACTGTTCGTGGTCCATTAAAAATTTTACAAGAGCAAATTCTTTCGTCTAGTTGTCCATCTTCAACTACTAATGCCTTGGATTATGTCAGTGCGTTTCGTGAACGCTTGCATACAGTGTGGAAGTTAGCGAAAGATTCGCTCAGTTCTGTGCAAAGCAAAATGAAATCTCACTATGACCAGAAGGCTGTACCGCGATCATTTCAGGCTGGAGATAAAGTTATCATTTTACTTCCAGTGCCAGGTTCAGCACTCCAAGCTAAGTTCACTGGTCCTTATGAGATCAAGGAGAAGCTAGGAGACACTGATTATGTAGTTGATACCCCTGACCGCAGAAGAAAGTCACGTGTCTGTCACATTAATATGCTTAAAGCATACGTGTCACGTTCTGATTCTAAAGTCAGTATGCCTGTTGCTACTGTTGTACCAGTTACTGTGTCATTGTCAGAATACTCACCGAAAGTGATGGCTTGAAAATGAATAGTGCATTATTCTTGTCAGCTCGTTTGCCAAATTCTGAGACTTTGTTGAATTTGTCAGAAAAGTTGTCACATTTGCCTGTATCTGCTCAGGCGGAGATTTCCAATCTTATTGGTAGGTACCCGACTTTGTTTAATGACTTCCCTTCAACTACCCATGTAATAAAACACGATATAGATGTTGGTTCACATGTCCCAGTTAAACAGAATGCTTATCGTGTTAACCCAGTTAAGAGAGCACTAATGAAGCAAGAAACCCAGTACTTGCTAGAGCACAATTTAGCTGTTCCCAGTGCCAGTCCCTGGTGTTCGCCATGTCTACTGGTCCCTAAACCAGATGGGACCTCCAGGTTTTGTACTGACTACCGTAAAGTTAACGCTTTAACTAAAGCTGACTCTTTTCCGCTTCCTCGCATGGAAGATTGTGTGGATCGGGTAGGAAATGCTAAATTTGTGACTAAACTAGATCTGCTAAAAGGATATTGGCAGGTTCCACTCACAGAGCGAGCGTCTGAGATCTCTGCTTTTGCCACACCTGATGTATTTCTGCAGTACCGCGTGATGGCTTTTGGCCTTCGAAATGCTGGAGCTACCTTTCAGCGACTGATGTCCATAGTGTTGTCTGATGTGTCCAATTGTGAGGCTTATTTGGATGATGTTGTGTGCTATGCTGACACTTGGGAAGACCATCTCAAAATCTTGGATGACGTTTTTAAATGCTTGAGAAATGCTAACTTAACATTGAATTTATCAAAGTGTGAATTTGGTTGTGCTACGGTCACGTACTTGGGAAAGGAGGTTGGTAATGGTCAAGTTCGTCCTCTGAATTCCAAGACACAAGCCATCTTTGATTTCCCAGTTCCTAAAACTAAGAAAGGGCTTCGTCGGTTTCTTGGAATGACTGGCTATTACCGATGTTTTGTAAGAATTTTTCAGATGTTGCCAGTCCTCTCACTGGACTATTACGTAAAGCTGTCTCATTTAAGTGGTCTTGAATGTCAGTCCGCCTTTGAAGCCTTGAAAACTTTGCTTTGTAGTTCCCCTGTGCTTGCTGCCCCCTGTTTTGAAAAGCCATTCTTGTTGGAAGTTGACGCTAGTGGTACCGGTGCGGGTGCCGTCCTACTTCAAACAGATGCTGCTGGCTTGAATCACCCAATAAGTTTCTTTTCAAAAAAGTTCCACAAACATCAAATGAACTACAGTACCATAGAGAAAGAAGCTCCTTAATTCTCACTCTTCAACACTTTGAGGTCTATGTTGGCTCCAGTTCACAACCTGTTACAGTTTATACTGACCATAACCCTCTTGTATTTCTTCAACGCATGTCTAATGCTAATCATCGTCTTATGCGCTGGTCATTAATCTGCCAAAGTTACAACTTGGTGATCTATCATAAGAAGGGTATTGACAATGTGATTGCTGATTCTCTGTCACGTGTTAATCAGTAAAACAGTGTGTTTTATTTTATGGGTGGGGGTGTTATGACCCTAAGACATTTGTTCATTGTTTCCATTCTGCCCTCTTGTGTTCTCTCTGTTCATGTTTGAGTTTCAGATGGGTGCTTCCTCGGAGGCTGCGATTGGTTCTCCTCCTCACCTGACCCAGATATAAGGACTGCCCCACACACTCAACGGGGGCCATGATTGTGCCATCGGTGTGATACTGTGATTTTCCTTGGTACTTTTGACGTTGTCGTTCGTTCAATTCTTTTTAGTGTCTTACCAGAGAGATAGTGTGCTGCTGCTTAATATTGTGAGTGTGATTGTAATTCTGTGATAGTGTTTTATTTGGTTTTGTTTCCATTCGGTGATATTCCTTGTTAACTTGACTTATGCCTGATTGACTACGATTTTGGATTCCGATTGTGAATTGTTTGCTGTTAACTTGTATATATCTTTTGTAATATATTTTGTACATAGTTTTGGTAAATTAAGGGTAGTAGGGGGGATAGACGCCATTTTATTTGAAACATCTTTTCACATTGTTTTGGGTTAGGGAGCTAGGTAAGTTGAAACTGTATTTTTTGTTTCTTTCATTTTGATTTAGGAAATATAGAGTCTAACAAAGTATGTTTTTTGTTTGTTGTTTTGGCCTTGTCTACCCCTGAAGATTAACCCTTATTTGTTAATAAATTATTGGAACTAAGCATCTCTCTGGTATTAAGATTCTTTCTATTTCCTGTTACGGCTGACCCCTAGCGGTCGTAACAATAGCTTTTCATTACCTTAAGCCCCTTTACCACCGCAGGAACTAGGGACTTTGGGCCAGTACCGTTGTTTCCACCGCAGGAACCAGAATCTAAATAAAGTTTGAGGGACAAATTTGCCCCTCAGAAAGTCCCTGCTCGAGAGGTAGTACTTTTTCAAACGTCTGGAACTTTCGGGGGCGGGACTTGGGCGCTGAGCATGCTGATTGGTTGAGTTCACGCAGCATTGTATTTCAACCACCATATTTGCATAATTTTTGTAAATAATATTGTTATTGTGTCATGAAATGTAGTCTTAAAAGTATTTTAGGCGAGATTGTAGTTGTTTAAAACTCAAATCTGCGGTTTATTTATAAAAACAGCACCTATTTGAAAATGTGCTTCGCTGATTTGGGAGACGTGAGCTCCACGCGACCAGCAGGCGCTCCGTGCTCATGTATCCCGAAGAGAGGAGCAGAACCTCGGCTAGTCCTTCTGACGTTTACCGCTGGCTCTGATGTCTCTGTAGTGGTATAATTCACTGGTATAATGATATAATTCGCTTTGGGTAAATCTAACAGGTAATCTTTGCTCTTCATTCTATTCATTTATTATAATGTTAAAATGAAAGAGGCAATACTGCTTGATTTATAATATTTAGTTTCATTGTAATTTATGTAACTTACGTTCTCTGAACTACATTTCCACGGCTATTATGTTTAGATGAAACCGAAAAGAGGCAGTGTTGTTTGATATCATATTTAATCTTATTGTAAATACAGTGAGGTAGATTGCAGAGCTTCTCCCGAGTCGAACTCGCGAAGTCAGAACTACGGAGGACGCAAGTCTGAAATTTGCGTACTTGGTTTTGAGAAACGCGCGCAGACCTATGTCACCAGACTATTTGTCTATTCTTCTCTGTACTTTAGACCGTGATGGAAACGCAGACAGCAATAGGTCTGGGGTAAATAGCGTTCCTGGGACACATTGTTCCAGGTAATTTCGGTGGAAAAGTGGCTTTAGACTTTCATGTTTGCAACTCAACTTAAAATGCAAGTTGACCGTAATGGCAGACACAACATCCACTGGTCAAGTTACAAAGAAATAAAACCGTTAAAGAATTTTTGGCAATAAAATACTTTCTTCCATTGCTTAACATGCAGAGAGAACAATAAGCCATAGGTTGATTACACACAAATTACACACTTCTCCTTTAATGTAATTATTTGCGTCTTATGATTAATAATCTGTCTGCAGTTTGTTTTGGCTGTTTATCAGTTTTCGGCCTATTGCAGAGCATATTTCTAAATATTATATTGGCTGTTTTAATGTAGCCCAAGTTTTTGATTTATTTAGGGCTTGCAGAAGAAAGAACTGGGACCGATTTAGAGAGTTTTGTGCTCTCTTTGCTCTCCATTGGCATTATTTGTCTGGTCAAATCAAGATAAGGCTGTATCTCCTCCATCTGTCTCCAGCACAGGAGACCTGTAGGTGCCTATAGCCAGACACTCATTTGAATGTAATTGATTGAATGTCCTGTTCCAGACATGTGGTCATCACCCCGATCACTAAACGAGAGCCTGTACATCAGGTCTATTCCTCATTCTTGCCCACCAGACACATACAAATATCTCTTATTGGTAGATAATGTATATTTTTATGATATCTTCACAATAATTCTGCTGGCTATATAAAGTATAGCAACATTCTGGATAGTGTAATTATTTTAATGTGATTTTATTTGGCCTTTAAGAAAAATGTCTTTACAGAAGTGTGGAATTTGTCATGTGATAAAATGATAACATACTGTTTAATATTTCTGTTTATTACTGTGTTTGTGCACATAAATGAAAATTATATATTATTAATCTAGTGAAAAATAAAGTGTCTATGAAGTATTCTACTTTGCAGCAAATACATAAATATCAACATATATTTGAATATAAATGTAATTAAGCTTTTTGGAGTTGGTAAGATATTTTAATATGTTTGAAAGTATCTTCAGCTCACCAAGGCTGCATTTGTTTGACATAAAATACAGAAAAAACAGTAATATTACAGTTTAAGATAGGTTTTCAACTTTGACTTATATTTTAAAATGTAATTTATTCCAGAGATGACAGCTGAATTTTAAGCAACCATTACATAGCAGCCAAGTATTCAGTGTCACCTGAACCTTCAGAAATCATTATAATATGCTCATTTGGTGCTTTCTTATTAATTAAAAATATATATGATTTTTATTAAACCACTTCAGGATTCATTGATAAATAGAACATTCAAAAGAACAGCTTTTATTTGAAAAAATAAATAAATACAATTACAGTGAAAAAAAAAATGAATTGATCCCTGCTGATTTTGTACGTTTGCCCACTGAAAAAGACATGATCAGTCTATACTTTTAATGGTAGGGTTACTTGAACAGTGAGAGACAGAATAACAACAAAAAGATCACTGCACTGCATCAAAGGGACGATGGACGGGGCTATGTACCGTCAGGACCAGGGCGTTGATAATGGGTCGTGGAGGGGTATTCCAGCATAAGAAACGATGGACCATGTACTGTCAGGGCCAGGGCATTGATAATGGGTCGTGGAGGGGTATTCCAGCATAAGAAACGATGGACGGGGCTATGTACTGTCAGGGCCAGTGCATTGAGAATGGGTCGTGGAGGGGTATTCCAGCATGACAATGACCCAAAACACAGCCAAGGCAACAAAGGAGTGGCTCAAGAAGAAGCACATTAAGGACCTGGAGTGGCCGAGCCAGTCTCCAGACCTTCATCACATAGACAATCTGTGGAGGGAGCCGAAGGATAGAGTTGACAAACATCAGCCTCCAAACCTTAATAACTTGGAGAGGATCTGCAAAGAGGAGTGGGACAAAACCCTCCTGAGATGTGTGCAAACCTGGTGGACAACGACAAGAAACATCTGACCTCTGATTGCCAACAAGTCCCAAGTTGTGTTTTGTGAAGGGGTCAAATACTTATTTCACTCATTAAAATACAAATCAATGTATAACTTTTTTGAGATGCGTATTTCTGGATTTTTTTGTTGTTATTCTGTCTCTCACTGTTAAAAACAAGCTGCTATTAAAATTATAGACTGATCGTTTCTTTGTCGATGGGCAAAACGCACAAAATCAGCAAGGGATCAAATATTGTTTCACCCACTGTATGTGTGTGTGTACATATATTTATATATTCAGTGTATATATTCATTTTTATTTAGAAACAATGTAATGTCTTTTGTCACTTCTGATTAATTGAATGCCTTCTTGCTGAATAAATATATTAATTTCTTTAAAAAACTAAATCTTATTGACCCAAACTCTTTTGAACGGTAGTTTATATTGTCCTCAAGTGTAAAGAAAGCAACAGAATGTTTAATTGACATGCATTGTTCTTGCTTTTATTAACCGAATCCTGTGATTATTAAATGTCAGATCACATTCAGAAGGCAGCTCGTTTAGTGTGTTGGCTCCAGTGAAATGATATCAGTGCTCAGTCAAATCTGTTAAACGTGTACTCAGTCATTCTCCTGGGCTCATACTGTAATCATGAGGGAGGGGAATGGCTATATCAGTATCACACTCACATTGATCTCCACAGATCAGAGTCACAAGGCAGCGTCTGCATGTTTCTCAATACAAACCTCAGAATCTTCAGCCATTTTATTCCATCTTTTGACAAGGAATGGAAACCGTAAACAAAAACAACAGTAATTGCAGACAGATGAGGATATAATCTGAGGAACCATTACATATCGTATGTAATCTATACGACTTCAGTTCAAATTACGATGAATGATGAACTCTTTCTACAGTATTGTACGTGTTATTCTGTTGCATAAAGGTCAAGCTTGACATTTGTTTGTTTTAGCGGTGTATAAATCTTTTGGCTTCGTGCTGAGCATATCTCCAAATATTAGACTGGCTGTTTTAATGCAAACCAAGATTTAGATTTGTTTCTGATGCAGAAATCCTCTTTGCTGTTTATTAAAACATATCTTTATAAGTGAACCTGGACTAAATAAATTAATACAAATAAAGTGTGAGACTTGATTTCATTCATTAAGAGCGTATTAGATTGTGATCAACACCAGAAATTGTTGTGAAGGATACACCTGGCTCCTATTGGTTGAAACCTAAGTGTCCTCGATGACATCAGCCAAAAATAAAAGTTGTTTTAGAGGAGGAGCAAGTGATTGCAATTCAATGACATTTTTAATTAATTCGTGAATAACACACTGAATCTTGCACAAAGTCCAGGAATGTGTATTGAGAGAGTAAACGCTATCAGGTTTGATTTCTTGTTGGCTTTTACGTTGTGCGAATGCGTCCTCTATCAGTGCTGTGAGACACTTGATATACCTCTTCCTTAATGCGCTGCACATCTGGAGCTTGACCATCTGTTAAAGTGAGGAGAGGATAGGAACTGTTTGTGTTCTTAAAGCCAGAAATATATGTAGGCTGTCTCAGTAATAAAGCCACCCCTCGGCACCACGTAATAATAACAGTCTGGGACCTGTGGATAAGGGCTTGTGAGTGTGAGCCTAAAACCACGAACAGTTGTGGTGTTTCCTCTGGAATGAACATCTCTGTTTACTGCTGAATTGTGTGTAACTCATGCGGGAAATGTTTCCACCATGTTTTGGCTTCAGAAAGCAAACATGATTCTGCAGTGTACTCGATGTATAATGTTAGCTGGGTTTCTTTTGACCTTCTCAGACAAACTAACTTCTAAAGTTGGTAACAATTTACAATAAGTTCTCATGTGTTAACATTAGTGATTGCATTAACTAGCAATGAGCAATATATTGTTACCAGGGCTATTATAAAATACTTAATGTATGAGATCTACATAAATGCTGAGATTAACAGTAACTAAGATTAATGAATGCTGTAGATGTTTTGTTCATCATTAGTTAACATGAAGTAATGCACTAACGTTAACAAGTGATAGCTTGATTGGTAATCTAGTGCTACAAAAGTTAGTAAAATTAGGCAACATTAGTTTAGGGACCAATTCTCACTATTAACCAAATGCTTATTAGCATGCATAATACTAGCATATTGGCTGTTTATTAATACTTATAAAGCACATATTAATGCCTTATTCTGCATATTTTAGATCCCCCTAAACTTAACAATTACCTTACAGACCATTAATAAGCAGCAAATTATGAGTTTGGGGCAAACGTCATAGTTAATAGTGAGAATTGGACCCCAAACTAACGTGTGTCCTGAAATTAGAGACGTTTGTTTAATTTTACAGTAATTTCATGTTTCTATCAAATAGAACCAAGTTAAATGCAGTGCATTATTTATCCACTGAAGTGTGTTCTTGTGTCACTTGTAAGCTGGCAAAGGCTGTGTTTAGCGCTGTAACAGTTTATAGCACACCAGACTTCCTGAGCAGCCACTGAAGCGCCGCTCCACTGATCGTCACGTCAGCCAACTGGCCGTCATCTGTCTGGAAAATTGAAGCAAGGCGACATCCGATTAGTTTCAGACCTGTTCTGTTGGACTGAATCAGAAGTGATAAAACAGGATGCATGGGTTTAATCAATCTATGCACTTTCTGCTATAGGTTTTATTTGTTGTTTACAGGATTTAGTCAATTGACAGAACACTTACTACAAGTACAGTCCAGTTTTCATTAGGCCACAGTAGTGATGTGTAGTCTGTGAAACCTTTGGTTACCAGTACAGACTTGTAAGCACCCCTGTTGGCTGCGGTGGTTATTTTCCACATCTTATTGTATCTTCAGCTGTTAGAAGCTTCTTTCGGATGATTAAAAGCTTAGCTAAACTTGTATTTCCAGCTGCCTGGTCTTGTATTTGCCTGGTCACTTTGGTAATAAAGCTTTAGCTATGAACAATCGTCTAGAATTGTGTAATGCTATACAATGAGCAAAAAAAAAATCAAATTCTGAGATACTTTATCCATTGATTCCAGAGGAATATGAATTGCAGGATAATAACTCAAGATCAGTTTTACAGTTGAAGTTCAAGTAACTCTTTGTGTGTCTGAGGTCACATGATTTTTCATATCTGTTTTTGTTTCTCCACAGGATTTTGAGTAACAATAAAATCCAGGAACTTCTGAATGGCTCTTTCATTGGTTTGTCATCACTGGAACGACTGTAAGTTTACTTCGTGCTACTTTTCTCTTTTGTTTATGTTATATTCTCTATTTTAGAACATTTAATCTTATACAGATTGTGATTAGGACCATTTCTGAGAGGTTACATAAGTTTGTCTAAAGACTTGTGAAATAATAGTACACCTCATCATACTTTTAAAACAAGGACTTATTTGTGGACATAATATACTTGTATGCCTGCCTTTTATGACTTTTTCACATTATACTTTTTCAACTTTAGCTAGTGTAATGTTGCAGTTTGAGCAAAAGGTCTGCAAATGTAACTAAGCTCAATGTCCTCTCTAAAAGGAGACACGTTAGAAAAGCATTACAAGTCTTTTTAACTTACAAAACGGTGTTAGCTGAACAAAAGAGAGACGTGACTTTACTCAGTGACTTGGGTTGAGTGAACTCAAAAAAGCTGTGCAGCAAGTTACCTTGACATTTTATGTGGTCAACTTTTCATTTTTTTACAGTGCATCTTGCGTCTGTATAATGCGTATTAAAGTTCATAAGTGCAGCGCTGCTTTGCTTTACAGCGGAAACCAAGGAAACACTTAAAGCGCCACCTGCTGGCCGAGAGTGAATCTGCGTCTCATTCAGCTTCCTTCATTTCATGCAGATATTGTTTATGTATAGTTTCACAAAACTGAAGTCAGACCGTACTGTTTTTGCTTCAAATTTTGAATGAATACAATATAATTCAGATTAAAAACTGCTCATGTTGCATGTGTGCTGCATCTTTGTTTGGATGATGATTCAAATGCAGTGGTTGACTCTCATTTGAAATGTGAAGAGCACTGTTTATAATAAGACATTTATTTTATTTGTGACATCTATTTGATTTGGAGCTTGTTTTAAAATTTAATTTGGTTATTTATATTTACATTTTGTTATTTAACCGATGCTTTTATCCAAAGCAACTTACAAACGAGGACAATAGAAGCGATCAAAACCAACAGAAGAGCAATAATATGCAAGTGTTATATTAGTATATTATTATAGTGTTATATTTCAATTTCACAAACAAATGTGCTGCTTTTTGTCCTAGCAATAATAAAAGGACACATGTAATATAATATGTCTTAAATCTAATTTTGTAAAAACAAAAATCATGAATTGAATCGTGAGTTGAGTGAATCGTTACATCCCTATTTAAATATGTTGTTATTATTACAGCTCAAAGCAATTAATTCAGACATCTCTTCATAGTAAAGATGTCTCCTTTGATTATAATTGAGATAATCTAGTTTTGTTTTGTTACTTTTGTTTTGAAATGTTTGTTTTCTGTCGACATCTGGTCTCTGACGTTAGCCGTTCCTGGTCCAAGACCAGCAGGTTTTTGGGGACGGTGCAAAGCCGATTGTTCCTCCTCCTGAAGTGGACATGGTGCTAATGTTGTCAAGCAGAAAGTGAGGTGCCAGTGAGGATCACAGGGCTGTTGGAGGTCATACTGAGGGGGCTGGTCAAGTGAAAGTTAATTATAGCTCTTTCCTTCAGGGAGCACTATTGTCTGGTCTTGGCATCGGTTTACCGCTCCGCTCTGTACTTCCGCAAGCAATTCAATGTCACTCACTGTAGCAGCGCTGGTCAAACGTTGCAGCTAAATTTAGAGTTGTACATTGAAATGCCGTATTTAGTGTTGCTGTGTAGGTGCACTTTCCCTTATACTGCCGCTTGACTGTGACACATGACCCAGATTCACAATGAACAGCAGCCGCTGACCAATAGACGTGTTCACAGAACCGGTTTCTTTCAAAGAGCAGAATAAAGGCATTGACACAATAAGCTCATTCTAGAAGTTTCTTTATTTAAAAAAAGCATTGCTTTACTTGTGCTTGCTCTGTTCAAGACCTGTTAATGGATTTGAATCAGGAAACATGGAAGTGCTTTTCTTGAGGCTGGAGTAACACATGATGTCATCCATGAGGAATTCTTCTAAGGGTGTATAGTCCATGTTCTTATTCCAGGGCTTGTTAAAGGGTTACTCGCTCCGCCCCAAAATGAACATTTTATCATTAGTCACTTACCCCCATGTGGTTCCAAATCCGTAAAAGCTTTGTTCGTCTTCGGAACACAATTCAAGATATTTTGGATGAAAACCGGGAGGCTTGTGACTGTCCCATTGACTGCCACAGTGGCGTTCCCCCCCCCACACACACACACACTTTTAATATCACGTAAATTCATCCCCTGCACTTTTTCGGGGAAGTGTGTTCGTATAAAGGTTTTCAAGAGCCAGTGTGTATAAATGAAGATCTCTTTTCCAAAACGCGATAAACGCCAAATAAAAAAAAAATGAGTTCGTCATGCCATTTTGCTGTGTACTGAACCTATTCACTGCTCCATCAATGTTTCATGCCAAATCGCTATATTTCCTTGTTTAAAATGTACTGCAAGATGCAGTTCTTTTCCAAACCGCTATAAGCGCCGAACCTGTTTTTAGCCTAAATGCGATATGTCCTCTCGATCAATCAGAATTCGTTCGATGCAATCCAACATGTTTGTGCTCAGTCTTCAAAATGAGTGCTTTAAACTCTAATAACACTTTTGATGGCCTGGATGAGCCAGTGAGACCTACACCTGGGGGTAGAAAACGCAGACTGGACAAAGAAAATCACAAAAAAAATAAAGAAGGTTTGTCACTCAGGTGGCGCATTAATACCCACGGTGGGATGTCAATGTAACAGATGTGTATACCAGTAAAGCTGGTGTTTAACCGACTGACGCTAGAGGCTGTAGCCTTTGGCGTTCCTTGTTAGAGCGCCCGCCTCCCGCGCCGGAAACCCGGGTTCGAGACCTGTTCGGTGTGATGGTGTGGACCCGGGGGGGTTACATCAACACAAGGCTGGTGCGATCGGTTTATAGTATGAGTCCCTGATGTCATATGTTGCATGTTCTCTTTTTTTTTTTTTAAGACATAAACCAACATAAAAAAAGGATGGATTTGTAGCGTTTTGAAAAACAACAACAAAACTTTGCATTTATAATCGACAATATTGTTGTTTCATTTAACAATCATTGTTTAACATGTTCAGACTGAGCCAACAGACCATTTTAACATGATAAATTGAATATTAACAAAATGTATGGGTCTAGGTAAAAAAAAAATTTCATGAAAACTATTAAAATGGATTTATAGCGTTTTGGAAAAGAGCTCTTCAAATATTGATTTAAATTCAAAGAGACAGCATAGTCTGTGCATGACCTGATGTTTTATTCGGACCCAGAATAAGGCGAGATGAAAATGACGGAGCGCTAAACACTCATTACATGCAGTGTATTTCCATTCATACTTGACGCCGGAGGGTGCTCTCGCACAGAAAGTCGCACCAGGAAACCTCTAATATGGACTAATGTCTAGCTATCGCTGTACGAAAACAGCTGTTTAAAAAAAAAACACGGATGAGTTTGAATTGCAATGGCGACAATGTAAACCATATATTGTCTCAATCGCCCACAGCAAAACAGTAAAATTAAGATTTTAAGAGAGAATTTTTAGCATCATTACTCCAGCCACACGGTCCTTCAAAAATCTTTCTAATATTCTGATTTGCTGCTAAAAAACATTTATTATGAGGATGATGCTGAAAACAGCTGAGTAGAATTTTTTTCAGGTTACTTTGATGAATAGAAAGTTCAGAAGAACAGCATGTATCTGAAATATAAATCGTTTGTAACATTATACATGTCTTTATCGTCACTTTTGATCAATTTAAACCTTAATAAAAAGTATTAATTTATAAAATTTATTTTACAAAATAAATAAATAAACTAACATAATTATACTGACTCCATGCTTTTGAATTGTATAGTGTATAATGTTACAACAGTTTTTATTTCAGATAAATGCTGATCTTTGGATCTTTCTATATTCATCAAAGAATCCTGAAAAAGTGTACTCAACTGTTTTAAATATTAATAATAATAATAATAAATATTTTCTTGAGCAGCATATCAGAATGATTTGTGAAGGATCATGTGACACAAAACAGAAGTAATGATGCTGAATATTCAGCTTTTATCAGCAATCAATTACATTTGACAATATATTAAAATAGAAAGCAGTTGTTGTACATAGTAAAACTGTATTTTGGATCAAATCAATGCAGGCTCGGTGAGCAGAAGAGGCTTCTTTAAAAAAACAACATAAAAAATCTTACTGTTCAAAAATGTTTGACTTGTAGGTTATATACATTACACAAATGTTATATATATTACATTTCTGTCCCCCTCACTTCTGAAATGATGGCTACGCCCCTGGACTACCAAGTAAATATCACTGTCAATAGCCTGTTCCTGTGGCTCAGTGGTAGAGCATTGTGTTAGCAGCGTGGGTTCAATTCACAGCGAACACACGTACTGACAAAAAAATGTATAGCCTGAATGCACTGTAAGTCGCTTTGGATAAAAGCGTCTGATAAATGTAAAGTAGGGGACAGAGCCATAGTTCACTGACAAGATAGACAATATCGCGTTCATAATATCAGCTAAATCACATTCAATTATGAATGCGATATTGTGTAGCTTGTCAGTGAACTACGGCTCTGTGTATTAACTGCCGCTCCATCTGAAAGCAGGTGATGGAGATTTACTGCCAATTACGTAACCGGCTTTACTAACGAGATGCGAATGAGAATCGCATGCGATTAATTGCACAGCCCTACTGTAAAGGCCCAGAAAAGTATGAAAGACATTGTTAAAATAGTCAATCTTCCGTCAGTGGTTCAACCGTAATTTTCCGAAGCTACGAGAATACTATTTACGCAAAGGAAACAAAGATAAGACTTTATTCAGCAATTTGTCTCCTATGCGTCAGTGTAGCGCCGTTTTGGAGAATATCCACTGAACGCAAACTGTGTACACTGTCAAACTTTTATGATTGTAAAATAATTGTATGACTGTACACATTTTATTTATTGAATTCAATTTTTATTTTCTTAATTGCCTTTTAATCTTTACTGTATCCCACATATGTGCATATGTTCTAATATGTATCTGTTTCTTTCTGATTTTGTTAATAAAAATAAAACAAAAACCTGTTCTGTCAGCCGCACTGCATGGATACGTCTTCTACATTTGTTTACACTTTGATTTGAACAAAAACAGCACATCCAGTATGCAGTCGACTGCGGATGTTCTCCAAAATGGCGCTACGCTGACGCAGAGGAGACGAACTGTTGAATTGTTTTTGTTTTGTTTTTTGCTCATAAAAAGTATTCTCGTAGCTTCATAACGTTACGGTTGAACCACTGATGGCAGGTGGACTATTCTGACTATGTTTTTCATACTTTTCTGGGCCATGACAGTGTTAATTGTTTTACAGTCAATGAGACAGTCACAAGCCTCCTGGTTTTCATCTAAAATATCTTAAATTGTGTTTCCGAAAACGAACGAAGCTAGGATTTGGAGCGACATGCAGGTAAGTGATTAGTGACAACATTTTCATTTTGGGGTGAAGTAACCCTTTAAGGTATTTCAGGGTTATCTGTAAACTGATACATTTAATAATTTAGGTTCCTGTAGATTCTAGAGGGAATGTGGCTTATTATAGTCTGTTATAATAAGTTTTTCAAATGTTTTTGAAAGAAGTCTCTTACCAAGTCTGCATCTACTTTAATATTATCACCGTTTAAAATACATGTTTTCTATCTGAATATATTTTAATGTAAATAATACCTTTGATGTTAAATATGCTTAAAGGTGCTGTTTGTATGATTGACAGTCCGAATTCAACCCCATCCTCAGACTTGGCACACACGTAGGTTGCCAGATTAACAACACCAACAGGAACGAGCACACATGACAATGAATGACATGAAATAAGCTGTGTTTTCAGCCAACTGGCAACCCGGCGTGACGGAATACAATTGGGTAAACTGGCAGTGGAATTTGGATTGATTTAACAAACCAAAACATATACAGACATTCCGGCCCGGAACGCACATTTCCAAAGGTAGCATTGTTTTTCAGACAAACAAGTATGTTAACTTAGCATGTTTCTTAAATATCTGCAAAAATATTATGGTAGTTGTAATGCTTTAGTAGAGTCAACATCCTACATACAGCACCTTTAAGTGCATAATGAATGGGCAATTCTTTGTTCTTTGTTGGAATTTATATGAAATGCGATTAGAATGAAACCAGTTCAATTTTCAGCATCATTACTCCAGTCTTCAGTGTCACATGATCCTTCAGAAATCATTCTAATATACTGATTTTCTGCTTAATAAATTAGATATAATAATTATTATTTATATCTGCAGGGTTCTTTGAATACAATGTTCAGAGCACCATTTATTTGAAATAAAGGTAGCACTAATTTAAGGTGTCCTTGTAACACGTTACATGTAAGAACAATACATTATGCATAATTGCTTGCAAGTTACCCTAACTATACAGTAAATTCATGTAGTTAGTTATTATTAGTCAGTACTTAAATGTATAGCTGCACTGTAAGAAGAACACCTTAAAATAGTGTAACCAAATATTTCCTAACATTTTAAATGTTTTAGTCACTTTTGATCAATTTAATGCATCCTTGCTGAATAAAACTACTATTTCAACTTAATTAATACATTCATATTCCTATACTTTTAGAATAGATTTTAAAAATAAAAATGCATTAGTTTTACTAATTATATTATTACATTTTAGATAAAATTGTCCAAAATGGGAATTAGTACAATTTTACACAATTGTATTATAGATTCATTCATAAATTTGTCTTTTCCTTTAACATTAACCCCTCATCGTTTTATTCCCTGGACAGTTTCTCAAGCATCACTGGCATCTAACCACTTCACTTTCCACCTTGTAAAACAAGTTTCGTACACATGTCATGGTAAACGAAGAGGTCTTTCAGCTTGGCCCTCATCTCAGTTTCCTGGGCCGAGTGAGATCTGGGAATCATCTCGGGCAACAAAGAAACAGATGGACTGCCGGCTTGTGTTTTGCTTGAATGCAGAAGTAATTGATGTTCGTTACGGTTGTGATTGTTCTGGAACCCTGCGTTCCAGCAGCCTGCAGACCTTGTCATCTTGAGAGATGCGTGAGGAATTGAGAGCTTCCAACTGGACCATTTCATCCAGTTGCAAAGCATCATGTCTGTTCTGTTGATAATGTGAGGGAATTCTTTGCTCTTATGTCGGGAGAATGATACAGTTGAGGGGATAAAGAGTTAAAGCCCTGTCTTTATAACACGTTGGAAGAGTAAACATCTTTGATCTTCCCATGCTTTGAAAGCCTGAGGAATTCATCTTACGCTCTCTTGACGGCACGGCGGGTTTCTGCGTCTGGGCTTTCATGGCACAGTTACCTTCCAGTGCTGCTCTCTCTGTGCCGTCTCTGGCTTTCTGTGTTCACGCTTCTCTCCCGCTCCGATCCCTTCTGCCCAGAGCACAGCGCTGCTTTTGTCATTCTAATGAATCGTGATGAAGCCAGAGATGTCAGCAGTCTGATTCACACATTATTCTCTGGCTCTTTGTCTGTGTGTGTGTGTGTGTGTGTGTGTGCGCACTCTTAGAGACTGAAGAATTGGTGAAAGCCTGATTTTTTTTTTCACTGAACACCCTTATTATTGCAGTTAAAGGTGTAGTTAAAGTAAAGTGTGCTGGTAGCAGCCTCATGCTGTAGGGCTGTTGTTTAGCGGCAGGGACCGAGGGACTCGTCAGAGTAGAAGAAAAGCTCAATGCACCAATGAACTCTATCCCTTTAACAGCTCACTAGATTGTTAGTGAATAACTGTAATTTTAGTCTGTTCGTCACACAGAGCTTATCGTGTGATTTTCGAAGACTTGTGTGAACTGCTTTTATGATGAATGATTTATTTGAATGATTTATTTCTTTAATACTTAAATATTGTTTCAGGTAATGGCGATGAGCCAGAATATTCGTGTTGAAATGTGACTACACATAAATTTATAAAAAGTTAATTAATTTTTTTTTCAAAGTCTGTCTTAATGTATTCTGGGAAGCTGCTGAAGAGCGTTTAGATTGAGTGCACTGTTTTCCCTCTCTCCTCCTCCCAGTCTCGCTCCGCTTTCCACTCCAGAGGACTGCCCGCTGTGACCTACAGCTCCAGCAGATCTTCTCTGTGTAAATGTCTTTTCTCACAGAAGGAAAAGGCTTTTCCATATGCTATTCCACGTTTGCTTGACACTCTCTGCGTATCAGTTTCAGATATATGTCTTAATGAAGAGTATTGTGTCAGATCTGACTTAAGGATTCTGCTGTCATTTACTCACCATCAGTGCTCTTCCAAACCTGTTCGACTTTCTTTTTGGGGAGATTGTTCAAAGAACAACAGCATATGGGTTTAAAATGATATGGTCAATTCATTATTTATTTATTTGAACTATTACTTTAACGCAACGACGACTAAACAAAACATTTAAAGTAGGAATGTTGCTCTAAATTGAAAATGTAAACGCATTCTTAGTATTGTGTTGGTGTTAAATGGTGAGACCAAGGTACTTACAAGGTAATTATTACCATATCCATATAACACTATTTTACAAAGTGTATGAAAGAATACCATGGTATTACTATGGTACATGTAACAAAAAAGTACCATTCTACTGTATATAAAAAAAATTTTGTACCATAACAAGTTTGTGGGAAGTCTATGCTCTCAAAAATAATGTAAAAACAGTAATATTGTCAAATAATTTTACAATTTAAGATAGCTGTTTTCTGTTTGAATATATTTTAAAATGCATGTTGTTCTTGTGATCAAAGCTGACTTTTCAGCATCATTACTCCAGTCTTCAGTGTCACATGATCCTTCTGAAATCATGCTAATATACTGATTTGCTGCACATTTTCAAATGTTGCTGTTCTTAGAGAACTCCCATAATCATTGATTTAACCTCGGTCTCTCTCATATTGTGTGCTCCTCCATTCCACCCTCAAACCACAAATGGCACGACTTCAAAGAGGCTCGCATGTTTAGTCCTCCTTTGACGCAGGAACTCTGTGATGATGTTTTCAGCAGGGCTGGCCGGCTAGCGCAGGTGTGGGCTTTGAGTATCAGTGACGGGAGCCTTTGAACCCATCCGCCCTTTCTCTTATATCAGATACTGGGATTGTTGCACGCTTATTCGTTTTACGCTCGGTCAATGGTGGTCAGTCAGTTTCTGCTGTATTACAGTGCCCCATTATATCACTGTGTCGCTCAAAGATTACAGTATGTCATTTCCTATAACTGGTATATAATAACGTGCAGTACATCAGGATATTATTGAATCACTTTAAATGATTCATTTTGCCGAGTTACAGCGTTTGAAGAGCTTCCAATCCGCATGTTACGTTGCACTGCTAACCGAGAGTGATTTATTAAGGGCTGTGCGTTTGCTCATGGCTGTTAGCTACAGCACGTCACCGCATCAAAAGGTTTGTGTTATACCCACTGGCATGTTTTCTGAGTTTTGAATAACCTGTTATTATAGGGTTGGGTTGGTTCAGTTTGGCTTATGTTTGAAATTAGCCAAAGGCCATTTTTTTGAAGCATTTAATAATGTTCACTCTCTAAATTTTTTTTTTCTTCTTGCAGGGACATAAAGAACAACATACTCACACATATTGAACCAGGAGCTTTTTATGGACTTCTTGCCCTCAAAAGACTGTAAGTATCATTCCATCTCGCTTGTGTTGTTGACACTTAAGGTATGTTTACACGACAGCGCTTGTACTAAAAACAGAAAAGTTTTTATTTTGAATTTTTTTAAATGCTTCAAAACAATAATTAAAAATCTATCCCCATTCACACAGCTCTGCAAGCGCTGCATTACATCTGCCAGGCCAGCAGTAGGCGACGTCTTTTTGTAAAGAAACCCTACGCGCCTGCACATTCCTACAGACTGAACACATAGGCCCTGTCCCAAATGGCAGCCTAAACCCTCGCGGTCTTCCTCTGAGTACGCACTTTCATGACATAATGCTACTTTAAATGTCGGGTAGAAGTCAGTGCGGGCTCGGCAGAGGTGCGGATCGCAAAATGGCCGCAAAGAGGGCGCTCACGAGCACCCTTCTGAATGCTAAAATGAGGAATGGGACACACTACGGTCTCGTGGACTTAACGGACACGCGCACGCGGCGGCCAAGTGTGAGACCGCAAGTGCACATGAAGTGGTCCATTTGGGACAGGGCCATAAACATCTCTGCTCACAAATGTGTATTTTCAGAGTTGATATGATAACGGTATTGGTTTCAAAAATGTGCAAACCCGTTTGCAAACATTAGTTTTTTTAGGCTCCCAATACGTTGTTCCATAAATGAACAGCCAAAACGCAAACTTATTTTATTTCAGCTCGATGCCAAGGCGACATTTATTTATTCAGCTTAAATTCATGTACTAAAATAACTAAAACGAAAACTGAAATACAAATAAAATTAAATGACAATAAAAATAAAAACTTTAGACACATTAAAAAAATTAAATAAAACAATCTAATAAATAATATAAATAATTGAGTAATAAATATAAATTTTATTAAAAATAAATATTATTTAAAGCTTAAATCCTGCCATCTTAATTGTGTTGCAGTTACAAAGATTTATTTAAAATTCTCCCTGTCTTTATATTTATTTATAAAAAAATGGCTTAAGGGTAAAAATGCCCATAAAAGATATTGAAAATATTGATTTCTATCACTGCTGTGAACTGACCGCTCAGAATATGAAGAATATCAAATATCACAACAATTCAGGAGTCAGCTGTCCACGGCAATCTTTAAGATACCGGCACAATA
Source organism: Gymnocypris eckloni scoliostomus (assembly GCA_027564155.1). Taxonomy (NCBI): domain Eukaryota; kingdom Metazoa; phylum Chordata; class Actinopteri; order Cypriniformes; family Cyprinidae; genus Gymnocypris; species Gymnocypris eckloni. Next base: position 50,284,524 of record CM050413.1, on the reverse strand, counting down.
ACACACTCTGCAAAATATTGTCTAAAAATCCCAGAAAATATCAAGATATCATTTTTTGTCAATTTTGCACACCCCTAATTCATGTTATTTAATTTATATAATAATTTATTGATAATAATTGTTCAAATCTTTTTTTTATTATCCATTTTCTTAAAAAGGTTTAAAGGCTGAAATTTAAAATGTATCATTTTATAAAACTTTTTGTTTTCGTGAAAACTTGTATCTGAATAGTACATTATGCTTTTGACAGTCGTTTTACAGTTTAATATGGTACTATAGACATTGCCCTGCCCTGCTCATATGGTATTCATGTTATTTGTACAGGTCTTAAAAAGGTCCTAAAGTCTTACATTTGAGCTTAAAAATCCTGCAGAAACTCTGTAAATAATACATTTATTTTATTGTAATAAAAAATATATATATATATATATATATTTTAGATTAAATCGTGACACGGGTAATTTTGTTGCGGTTACTAAACTTGGACTAAAATTCAAATGAATGTGTTTAAATAAATAAAAACTCAGTAGTGCTGAAAAAGCGCTGGTTGACACCTTTGTTGCGGAAATGCTCTGATTCAAGTAAAAACAGCTTCACCGTTGGGTTTGTGTAGACACAGAAATAAGACTTAATCTTTCTGCAGTTCTTCACTTCAGATGGACGATATCCAGACAGCACTCTGCACAGCCTGACTGATGCTATCGACTTTAACATGCCTGTGCGTGTGTGTGTGTGTGAGAGAGAGTGTGTGTGCGTGTGTGTGTGTGTGAGAGAGAGTGTGTGCGTGTGTGTGTGAGAGAGAGAGAGAGTGTGTGAGAGAGAGAGTGTGTGAGAGTGTGTTTGTGTGTGTGTGTGAGAGAGTGTGTGTGTGTGTGTGTGAGAGAGAGTGTGTGTGTGTGAGAGAGAGTGAGAGAGAGAGAGGTGAGAGAGTGTGTGTGTGTGTGTGTGTGTGTGTGTGTGTGTGTGTGTGTGAAGTGCGTGCGTGTGTGTGTGTGTGAGAGAGAGTGTGCGTGCGTGGTGTGTGAGTGAGTGAGAGAGAGAGAGACTATTGAGAGCTGGAGACTGAAAGGAGAGTTTGTTCTGTGGTGAGCGGTCGGTTATATACGTTCTCCTGTGAGGGTTTGTGTAATATGACTCACTCTTGCCAATATAAACCTCTCTTTGGCTGGCTAAATGGAGAAGTATGCAGCGCCCCTGTAAAAGAATTGCTGTCATCCGAACTTTTGAGAGAGTGCAGCAGATTAATTTTCACAGTTGTATAGTCCGTTACTTTGCCAAATGTCACTGTGTCCTGAACTCTAAAACTAATTACTGATGCTAATTACCAAATGCATTCATCATTAGTCATTAGCTTGAGAAGATGATTGTGTGAGAGATGATAAGATCTTAATGTGTTATCTAAAAGACGGTTTTATGTGATCATGATGAGCAATATTCATACTTTATTAAACTGTAAAATTATTATATTCATAATGTCAGGGTATATTCTTTAAAAAGAGACATTTATATTATTTGTAATTTTTTGTTTAATATTACAAATAAAATAAATATAATATATATTATTTATATTACTTGTATACAAGGTTACAAAAAAACATAGATGTTAAAATTAGTATTCAGGTGTCTGTTCCTGTTTTATTATCTAATTGTTTGGGATATTTTTGCACAAATTTAATTTTTCCTTCACATGTTAGGTAATAATGCATTTTGTCCATACAATTGTTTTGTTTTTTTTTTACTATTGTATAGTGACATTTTTTTATAGTTGATTATTTTAAATATTAATTATCAGTTTTTGTATTATTATTAGTTGTTAAAGCCCAGTATTTAACAATAGTTGTATACATTTTTCAACTTGTAACCTGATCAAACAGTACTTCTCAAAAGTGTGGAAACATTATAATGTCTAGGTGTTTTTAATGAAGTCTCTTATGCTCACTGTGACTGCATGCATGTGCTCATATATACAGTAGAAACACTAATATTGTCAAATATGATTTTATTTGACATTTTTAAATAAGTCTTCAGTGTCACATGATCCTTCAGAAAACATCATTACTACTATTAATGATGCTGTAGATTCAGCTGTGCATCTTGCATTACATTTTAAAATGTTTTACAATAGAAAACAGTTATTTTAAATTATATATAAACAATGTATTGCAAAATTACTGTTTTACTGTATTTTATTTTTTTTTTAAAGAGCATTGTTGAGCAGAATAGACTTTATTAAAAACATTTAAAAATCTTAATGTCATTGTTTTGTATGCGTTTGATAAATATCGTATGCACATGGATACCAAGAAGTAACAAGTCAAATTGCAGATTTATGTGATTCAGGTCTGTGTGCATCACTCACAGGAATTGCATTAGTAAGGGATAGAAGTAAAACCCTCACCATTCACCTTTTACACAACAAATAATATTTTAGACGATGAAGAATAACCGTTCATGCAAGCGCTTCATCAAAAACGCGAGCCGTGCATTCCTGCTGCTGTTAAGCCGTCTGGTATGATAGTCTCTTCCCTTTCCATTGTGAGTCACATGAGTCAAACACAGGAGCGCACAAAGGCTTTGTATTACGCTGAAGCCACATTATGAGACTTGCTATTAAATTCAAATTTCAGACCATTTATGGTGTTTGCTCTGTAAAGATTTGACTGATGAAGATTCATGCTTATTTTCTCCTTTTATTGCCATTCTATAATCAGCTCTATGCTTTTGAATGATGGAGTGAAGCTTGTTATAAATCAAAGTGCTGTATGTTTAATGTCTCGTGCTTGTATGTCTGAAACATGTGGCTTGACATGAAAGCGAGTGATTAAACAGGGTTTAGAGACCTTTGCCAAAAACATGCCGTGTCCTGTATGAAGACTGGTACGACTGCTGTATTGACAGGGATAATTATGTTTCGTCTAGGATGCAATGTCAGTTTTGATAATGAACTATAGGCAGGTTGAGATCATTTCCCAATTGCTGTTTGGTGAAGTGTGTCTCCTGTTTTTAATAAGAGGTGTTTTGTTTAATAAAGGCAGTTATGCATGGCTATTTGAATGTTGTTGCACTCCATCAAGACCTATTCAAATGTAGTGTTTATTGATGTCATTAATTGAAATAAATCTGAAATAAAATATAACTAATAGATGAAAAACTTCTTGAAAAATGTTGCCTTAAAATAAGTTTTAAGTACTAAAATGACTGAAATTAAAGCTGAAATCTAAATTAAACCTAGAAATAAAAAAGCAGCTTATGAAAATGGTTAAAAAGATGTAATAAAATGACTAAAACTTAAACTTAAATTAAATTACGAACTAAAAAAAAATATTACTGAAAATATAAAAATAAATGCTCATTAAAAATATCAATAAATACTGTATATAAATAATATTAAAGTAATGCCATTCAAGACCAGAATGCCATCAGTTATGGTGTAATTTACAGCTCAGCGGTTAAAATAATATAGTTATTATGTTGGATTATTATTAGAGATGCACCGATTGCAATTTTCTTACAATTCAATCTGGATTAATTGTACAGATTTTTTTAATGTGACAACTCTCAAAATAAAGTGCTCTGTGACTGAGGAAGAAATAGATCACTTAAAATGAGTTACTGTATGTAACAGATGTCATTTCCACTGTTTACAAATAGTCATTCCCATAACTTTATTAAATGTGTCATCTTTCACATCAGATTCTTACTTTGTTTCAATGACCTTAATTCAGTTAGCATAATAAGAAACTGAGAGTTGTTACCATTCAAATGAAATAAGTTTTAACAATCTCTGATCTTTTTCCACTGCCGATACCAATTCAGCTGCATCTGAAGTGTGTGATTAGATGCATTTGCACTGCAACATTTCAATGCATAAATAATTTTATAAGATGTTTAATACATATTTTTTAAACATGCAAATTTTAAAAAAAAATGCAATGATATTTTTAATGACTAAACCACCAGTAGGTGGTAGCAAATATACTTGTTTTTTAATTCGTCATCTTTCACATCAGATTCTTACATTGTTTCAATTAATTCAGTTAGCATAATAAGAAACTGTAGAGTTGTTACCATTGAAATGAAATTAGTTTTAACAAACTCTATCTTTCCACTGCTGAGGAAACAGAAGCTGCATCTGAAGTGGTATTGGATGCATTTACACACAGTTTGATGAAGCTGAGATGCCATAAATGCATTTACACTGCAACATTTCAAATGCATAAATCATGTTATAAGATTAATGTTTTACATATTTTTTTAAACATACAAATAAATGTTGAAAAAATGCAATGATACTTTTAAATATGACAAAACCACCAGTAGGTGGCGGCAAATGTCTGTTTTAGTGAGCGAGTCCTTTATTAATTCATTCAACCGTAAATGTATTATCCTTATGAATGGGCCACTGAATCAGTTGACTCACTCAATTCATTCAGAAACGTGGATTCATTCAGAAACGAAACACTGCTGTGTGTTGCTCAGAGACACACAACAGTTCTGCTGTGACTTTGATCACAACTATTTTCGTCTGTGAAATTGAGGAAAAACAGTCAATATTTTGTCTAAAATCTAAGTTACTTAATTTCAACCTCTTGTTTATTGAAATATTACTTTATAAAATCAGTGTCACATTGCAATCGTGTTGATATTGTTATTCGGGGAAACATCATGGCCGTCTAATGTTGCTTACCCAAATCATATTTTGAAAAGTTGCAATTACCTTTTTTTATTTTTTGTTCCGTTCAGAAATGGACTGACTTAGTGTTTAGATAGGAAGAGTATTAAAATACTTAAAGATGTTTCAAACTGCATATAATTTGTATATTAGCTGTTTCTGTTAACACAGATTTCTGAAATGCTTTATATTTGGACAAACTCAGGTCAGAAATGTTGAAGAATCGTGCCTGTATGAGTTTACACAACGCTTTCTCTTATCTTTTGTACCTTGCAGAGACTTGTCCAAAAACCTGATCGGCTGCCTCCATGTGGACGTCTTTAAAGGCCTCACAAACCTTGTTAAACTGTAAGTCATGTTTTATCTCGACTATATGAACTTGAAATGGGGAATTCGTCGAAATACCACTTTTTCATCATAAAGAAATAAATTCATGTAAATATGGATTGTTTATAGTGTCATAAACCACATTCATAACAGCAAAGTCACATGCTTTTAGTGTAAAATTAATCTGGCATTGCACATTTCACCCATTTTCACCATCCATCTTATAATGGAAAATTACACTCATCTATCCATTTATCAGTCCGTCGATCCGTCCACGTTTATCTGCAGATATTCATATTAGATTGTGATGATGAGAACACACATGTCATTGGTGTTTGGCTGAGATTCATTAGCCTAATTACCCTTCACAGAAAGCTAAAGCTGGTAACAGGTGTTGTTAGATGAGCGTGTTAACGCGGCCGTCCCGTGAGCGCAGCGACAGCTGCTGGAGTAACTGTGAGCGCCGTCTTCACCTGCTGAAGGTGAACCAGTCATTTCAATTAAGACAGCAGCTGAAACTCAACAGATTTCGCCCCAAACAGATGTGATGTCCAGGGTATACAGGACAAATTGAAAACATAAACTGATTATAATGAGGCGCTTTAGTTTAATTTGTTAATGGATCCCACTTGAAGAAATGGGACCAGAAGTACAGGCATTAAGTAGTGTTTTTTTTTCTTCTTTAAGCAAATATGACACCTTTGCCTCAGTGGTTATGAAAGTTGTCCACAAAACATTGAAATAATTGTGCACAGTTTTCACAGATGTCCAGAGCTGTGTTTGATGTTTCATAATCGTAGTAATAATAATCCATTTCATTTATCAGCACCTCTCGAGACACATGAAACAATATAAAAACTACACTATCAAAATATATTTTTTGAAGTTGTAAATAAAACAAAGCAGCTTTATTTTAGAATCATTGAGATACTATTATAGTTTTTATTAATATATGTATTTCATATTTTCTGTTTTTGTTTTAATTTTAGTTGATTTGTTTTGTTTGTAATTATTCTTATTTTAAATAGTTTTTTTGGTATTTGGTATGTTTATTTATATTTATTTATTTTTGCATTTATAGTATTTTGTTTTATTAAATTAAAATAGACCAAATCAAAAGGAGAAATGTTGCAACTAGCTGTAATAAAATTAACTGAATAAAAAATAATGTAGTTTATATTTTATTTTATGTTTTTTTTATTTCAAGTAACATGTTTTAGTTTTAGTTCATTTTAATAATCCCGAAACCAAGTTTATTTTGGACTATATTTTTCAAGAAAATACTATTTCATTTTTTTGTAATTCAACTTTCATGTTTAATTCTATGTGTTGTATGTGGGGATATTTACTGTTTTGTTCAGTGCAAAAATCACTCATGATATATCAGTTTTTATTTAGCATGGCACACATTCCTCATTAATTCCCCCTTTTGTATTGAAGTAATCTTTCGGAGAACAAGTTTTCTTCGCTGTCTCAAGGGATTTTCGACAGCCTCGGCTCTCTGAAAATGCTGTAAGTATTTTGTTATACTTTGTATCATTTGCACATAAAATTGCAGTTGAAGCACAAATGGCCACCTAAAATAAAATACAGATGGCTGTTTATTAAAGTTTATTAGTGCTTGTGTTTAAACTTCATATGCATTAAGTTTTGTAGCACTTGGCATGTCTTCACACGTGTATGCTTGGATTGGGGACATCCAGAGTTTCCCCTCAGACCTGAATGTAGTGCATCTGTTGATCCAGATTCTGTAGAAAGAATGTTCTTGTGATCTTATCATTGGCTCTGATGTAGTTTTTATGATTTTTGAACATGCTGTATGCGTTTTTAGGGAGTGTGTCAGCCCTTATCTTCTGTGCGACTGTAATCTGCAATGGCTGGTGGTCTGGATCAAAGAGAAGGCGATAGGGGTGAAGGAGACCCGCTGCTCGTTCCCTCGCTCCCTACAGGGTGAGCTGATCGCCTCGCTCCGGCCCGAAACACTCACCTGTGGTAAGAACACACACGCTCCGTCATAGAGGAGATTCTCCGCTGACTTCTCTCGTGTTATACTGAACTAGTGATGTTTTCTGACCCGCACACAAATTATATTTCATTTAAATTATCTACTTATTTTAATACATTTCTATTTTTCTTAATATAGCTTTGAATAGTATTTTCTTGTATTGTTTATTATTTAAATGTAAATGTATTAATATCAAATAATTAGTTTATGTGTGTTTAAATATATTAAATATATGTATAATTATAACACTAAATATAAAGTTTTTGTTTGAATAATCAGTGTTATTTTTTCTTTTTGTTTTACTTTAGTATTTATTTTTAATATTTTAAATTACCTTCTTGTATTGTATTAGTTTTTAGGATTATTGTTTAGTATTATTAGAGGATTAGTTGTCTTATATTTTTTGAAATGTAATATTAGTAAATTAGTTGTGTGTGAGTTCTGACAGTTAATGTTATTTTAGTATTATTTACATGCTATTATAGTATTTACAAATCTATTTTCAACTTTCCTTTTATTTTAGCTTGTAGTAATTTTGTTAGAACTTTTGTCATATTTATTCATTTTTTATATTTCTATTCAGCGTTATTCATTTTTTTTTTTTCAGCGTTATTCATTTTTTATATTTCTATTCAGCTTTATTCGTTTTTATATTTATATTCAGCTTTATTCGGTTTTTTATATTTCTATTCAGCTTTATTCATTTTTTTTATATTTCCAATCAGCTTTATTCATTTTTTTTATTTCTATTCAGCTTTATTCGTTTTTTTATATTTCCAATCAGCTTTATTCGTTTTTTTTATTTCTATTCAGCTTCATTCATTTTTTATATTTCTATTCAGCGTTATTCATTTTTTTCCTATTCAGCTTTATTATTTTTTATATTTCTATTCACCGTTATTCATTTTTATATTTCTATTCAGCTTTATTCATTTTTTATATTTCTATTCAGCTTTATTCATTTTTTATATTTCTATTCAGCTTTATTCAATTTTTCGTTCCTAAAATTTGCTTTGTTTTCTTTTTTTAAATGTATTTTTATTTAATTTAGTTGCTAAGACAACAGGTTTTTAATCTAACTTTTTTTCAGCTTTATTTCAAATTGTGAAATCAGTTTTTTATAGTTTTAGTTTAAGGTTAACAATAACACAACTGCATACTTGAGCAAACAGGTCAGGTTTTGCCTAAATGGTTAGCCAACAGAAACTAGATTAAAGGAGATAAGTGGCTTATTTTGTTATATTTTACTGACATTGTGCAACATGAAGTCTGATAAGAGTAACCAGACCTTAGCTTCCCGTGACCTGAGACAGACTGCACATTAAATCTCTAATCTTTTATAGTAAAGTTACACTGTTTATAATAGTAATGTCTAAATTAGGGGAAAAAGAACACATGATTGGTTACTAAAAAGCTCAAAACCATTGATTTCCTGTTCTTTTACTAATAGACACGCTCTCCTCCACCAAGAGTGAAGCAATCCTGCTATAAAAGACCTTCTGCCTTGGTTCAGGCCTCCCGTTTATGTTGATTTTGGACTTTTGTAACCGTTGCTTGTGCAAGAACTACAATGAAACTGCTCTGATCACTCATTAATGTCAGCTTTTGCACATAGCAGTCATCTGAGGCTCACCACAGTGTTTTTCTTCTCTATTTTAGACGCTCCTCTAGAGCTTCCCTCCTTCCAGATGACTCCGTCCCAGCATCAGATCGTCTTCCAGGGAGACAGCCTGCCGTTTCAGTGCATGGCCTCGTTCGTGGACGAAGACATGCAGGTTCTGTGGTATCAGGACGGGAAGATGGTGGAACCTGATGCCACTCAGGGCATCTACATAGAGAAGAGCATGGTGCAGAATTGCTCTTTAATAGCCAGGTAATAGAAGGAGAGACCAAACCCAATAGCCATTTCTGCACACTAGATATGCATGAATCACACTATGAGCAGTGTTTGCCTTTGAGCGTGACGATACATATACCTGAAATATAAACTCACACCTGATCCATCTTCATTGTTCTGGAAAAGGCCAGAACTTAAAGAAGCCATGCATTGTTCTTAAAGGAAGACAAACATAGGTTGTGCAGCAACAGTATATCCTGCCAAAGCATCCCTGTTTGAACACCGCTGCTCTTTTAGTAGCATTTATACTAATATAGTATTACAAAAAATAAAAGATCATTCAAAATATTCATGTTTTTAGTTTTCTTGTTTAGTTTAGCTTCAATTGAAATTATTCTAGTTTATTTTATTACATTTTTTACTAGTGCTGCCATTAAAAGATATAAAAATATACTGTCTTTATGTTGTTTCTACATTAATTTGAAGATTAAATGTGAAATTATTGCAACATAAAAGTATATTTAAAAAGTGTAATATTAGGTGGGATTCACTGCGATTAATTAGTTTAAAAACAATTATCGATTGACAAGCACTATATTTTACTAGTTTTGTTCTCCTAAGGAGACATATATATATACACGTTTTTCTTTTACATTTTATAGTTTTTTTATTTTAGTACTTCATCTAAAACGTATTTATTTAAAAGAAACATTTATATTTCTGTGTGTGTGTGTGTGTGTGTGTTAAACTCGTAATCTTGATTTTTCTTTGAGATCAATCTGTATAGCAAAAACTCTAGCTAAATAATTTCTGTAAAGCTCATTTATTTTTTAATTTTAGTACTTTAAAACTTGATTCATTTAGTTTTCAAGGCACATTTTTTATTTTACAGGTTTTTTTCAGCTTTATTTCAGAAGTTTTGTAGTGGTTTTACTTTGTTTCAGTTAACACCAACACTGTTATATACTAAAATCTGTATGCTAAATTCATAATCTTGAGCAACAGTTTTTGTCTCGTTTGATTTGTCCTCACACAGCGCCTTGACCATTTCCAACATCCAGCCGGGATTCACTGGGAACTGGGAGTGTCGCGTGCGCACCAGTCGAGGAAACAACACTAGGACGGTCCACATCGTGGTTCTGGAGAGCTCTGCCAAATACTGCTTGTCAGATCGGGTGTCAAACAACAAGGGCGAGTACAGGTGAGTCCCTCCCGGCCACATCTGAAGTCTCTACTGCTCACTAAGGCTGTTTATTTGATCAAAATAGAGTAAAAAAATGAAATATTATTACAATTTAAAATACCTTTTTTTCCTTTTGTAATACAATTTAAACTGTAATTTATTTCTGTGATCAAAGCTGTATTTTCAGCATCATTACTCCAGTCTTCAGTGTCACATGATCTTCAGAAATCATTATAATATACTGATTTGCTGCGCCAGAAACATTTCTTATTATTATCAGTTTTGAAAATTATGATTAAATGGATTCTTCGATGAATACAAAGTTAAACAAAAAGCATTTATTTGAAATAGAAATCTTTTCTAGCATTATAAATGTCTTTACTGTCGCTTTTGGTCAATTTAATGCATCCTGACTGAATAAAAGTAGTAAAATAATCTTCCTGATCCTAAACTTTGCATTAGTATAGGTGTTGAAAGTAAATGAAAAAAACAACAACATTATAAATATGATTAGCATAGATTTAGATCATTGAACGTAGATGCACACTACTCATCAGATCAAAATAGGTCACCTATGAGAGGGGGGGTGTCTTACAATGGTACTTGTGACCTTTCAAGGGTAAATGAAGAACTGGGGCCGGTTGCAGACTAGTCATAACTTGTTATAATCAGTTATGAAAAGGTAGACTGGTCTTATTTGTATTGGACAGTAAGACTGATAACCACTTGGCAACTGCTAGGACGTTTTGTATAGTATTTTCTTTACTCTTTAACAAACGATGATTTTCTGTAATGAGGTGTGAGATGTGGGAACAGTGAAGAGAGAGAGGGCAAACATTTAGCGTTTTAGGTCCGCTGCATGGCCGTCTGATCAGCCAACATCGTCTTAAATAGACAGCGTATAGCACTTCATCTGTTATAGCATGAGATTTTGACCAAATGTCTTAATTATTGTCAAATGTTGCAACAATGTAAATTTATTTATATATTTTATGTGAAAAATTACAGTTTTGGACATATAAGGTAATAAACATATTTAAGAAAGTACATTAAAGTAACTACAAATGAGCATGTAAAACAAAAATCCATGTGGAGCACCCTTTATCCCCCGTCACCCGTTTGCATCTCTGATTGAATCAGTTGTGTATACTGATGATCGCTGAAGATATCAGAACAAAGTTCAGCTTCCTGTATTTGTTTAGCTCTCCGCTGCTCTCTAGTGGTAACAGATCTAAGTGATGCATACTACTGCACAAGCTTAAACTTTCATTTATTTCTACTTAGTTTTTCATTAAATCAAAACAAATATATTCCCATTGAAGGCTATTTATTTCCATGCAACATCACAGACAGATTGGTGTTTGTTGTGCATGAACATGCATTGAACTTGTCTGTATGCAGATGGCCTCGGACACTGGCTGGCATTACGGCGTACTTGCCCTGTAAACGGCAGGTGAGCGGAGCTGGCATTTACTCGGGCAGCTCGGCGGAGGATCGACGCGCGTGGAGGCGTTGTGGCCGCAGCGGACAGTGGGCAGAGGATGACTACTCACACTGTGAATATATGAAGGACGTCACGCGTGTGCTTTATATCATCAACCAGGTAGATAAGTGTAACTTTGCAGTTGAGCCATGCAGTATTCTGTGTTTAATCCTCACGCACCTTATTGTTTTAGTGGTTAATGTCAGGCATATGTGATTCTTATTTTCTTTAAAATAGTTTTCTTTTCTTTTTTCTCGTATGTCAGATGCCTCTGAATCTGACCAATGCGGTTCAGACGGCGCAGCAGCTGTTGGCTTACACCGCAGAGGCGCCCAACTTCTCTGACAAGGTGGATGTGATCTTTGTAGCCGAGATGATCGAGAAGATCAGCAAGTTTGCAGAGAAGTATAAAGAGGTGAATCAATGCAAGTCATATAGGGTCTGTTCTGAATAATGTTTTTCTCTCTCTGTGCAACGCAAAAGTGTTAAACGTTTAACTGATCTGTGATCAGCTTCTCTTACATAAACACTTCAACAATCATTCTGAGACAAATCACACAAGCCTCAGAATCAAATCAAAACAACCATTAAAATTAGCCAAAAATCAGGTTATTTGTTCTTTTATTGACACCCTCAGCTGTTCTGAGAAAAACCTGGATTCCCACAGTCTTAGAAAACTGGGATATTTATGAGAAATTTTGAATTTGAGAATTTAAAAATAGAATTTAAGATAATTTGTATTTATTTTGTATTGTACATTTTGAAGGAACTATGATTCACATGTGCTGTCAGTTTCCAGTATGTTAGTCATATTTATATAATATGATATAAATAATATAGTAATCTAATAATATTTAAATGGCTTTAATTGTACTTGTTTTAATTCTGATTTAGTTTAATTTTAGCTTAAACTTATTTCAGTTATTTACCAATGCAGCACTTCACATTGTTTTTAATTTCAATTGATTTCATTTAAGTTTTTCCACAAATATTTATGTTTTATTTTATATCTGCATTATTTCAGCTAAAAGTGTGATTTCCAGATTTGGAAAATGAATGATGAAAATGAATAAAACCTTATTGTTATTCGTTCTTTCATTTCTATTTTGGTTTTATTTGTAGTATTTCAATGTAAACTAACAAACTACAAATGCTGCCTTGGCAACTAATTGAATTAAATATATATTTTTAATTCTAATAATTTAGTTTTATTTAATCTTTATTTCAGTTACTGAAAAATATTTGTTATTAGTGTTTTAGTTCTACAATAACACTGTTGAAAACTAAAATCTGTTATGCTAAACTGAACTATTATTATGAATATATTAATATTAACTGCTTGAGTGAATAAGAATCCTTAATCGCGGGGCGTTTGAATGCTGTTGTGCACAGAGTCAGAAAGGTCGAGAAGCGCTCGTTTAAAGCAGCGTCACTGTTGTTCACCTCGGTTCATGACTCCTCATCTCTGGAGAACAAGCAGGCTTTCACAGTTGAATCGGTGAGGAGAGGCGCAGATAGCATCAGGATGGAGAGATCTGGACTCAGAGGAACGTAGAAGCTGTTTTTCAGGATCGGGTTGCACTTCACTCAGTGTTGAGGGGAAATGTTATCATGTAACACCTGCGCAGGGATCTGGACCATCATTCAACGTCTCATATTGCAAGGGCACCGTATTAAATCTGACCCGCCTCACGATTGTGCGTGGGTTATGTGATTTTGTCTAGGAATGTAGGTTGTGTTGAATTGACAAAGAACAGGCTGTTTAGCGCTCTATTGTTTTTAATAACATTCACAATTTTGCGTTCCTCCAGCGTGGGAAAGTAATCACAGTTGAGTTCTTCCAGAAATCATGAACTCATTCACGTTTTTCTGCTGATTTCAGGAATGTCAGAGTTATTAGGATGCAGTGTTTGTGGGTGTAATGTCAGTGTTGTGTGCATGCTTTGCCTTGTCTCTAACTGTATTTCCTCTCTCAGCTGGGAGACGTGATGGTGGATATCTCCAGTAATCTGATGCTGGCTGATGAGCGAGTGTTGTGGATGGCTCAGAGGGAGGCGCGAGCTTGTTCACGTATCGTTGAGTGCCTGCAGAGAATTGCCGTTCTCCGAATCAGTAATGGGGCTCTGGCCTATTCTACTGTGAGTACTGAGAAAATCATTTCAGTTGTGCATTTTGACTCGTTTTAAATAGTCTGTTCATGCTCTTGATTATGTGAGATTTAAACTTGTATTCATATTTTTAATTAGATTTTATTTGTATATTTTCAGTTTTCTATTTAATTTAATATCATATGCTTTGGTCATTTTTATTAGTTTTTATCTAATATTTATATTTTGTTTTATGTCTTAATTTTATTAACAAAAATGTAAACATTTTAATGCTCCAGAATGCTTTGCCGCTTGTGAATTTCATTGTAGATACATTACTGTAGATTACATTTCTTTGCTTTTACAAATTAAGGTACAATCTACAATTATAAATTTTAGATTGTACTATCAATCTATAAATCTTGATTGATAATAATAAACTGATTGATTATATATATATATATATATATATATATATATATATGCCTATGCAAGTATTTCAATTGTGTGCGTTCTAACAGCAATGATGAATATATCTGAATCACTGGAAAAATAGTCATTTCTTACATTACCTCAATTGAGAAACGATTTGATTACAGTACAGGGTTATTATGTTTAGACGAGATGTGTGCAGATTATACAAAGGATAAATTCTTATTTTTCAGCAGTTGAGCAGTTTATATAACTTAAAGTGTGTATATTGTCTTTATATTGAACCCTTTATATTTTAAACCATTTTCAAACACAAAATAAAGGTAACACTTCACGCGTCTCTTCTGCTTCCAAAGGCTGCAGTTATGTGATATACAATAAAAACAGTAATATTGTGAGAGTTTTTTGCAATTTTCAAAAGCAATATTTCATATATGAATATATTTTTAAATGTAATTTATTTCTGTGATCAAAGCTGTATTTTCAGCATCATTACTCCAGTCTTCAGTGTCACATGATCTTCAGAAATCATTATAATATACTGATTTGCTGCTCAAGAAACATTTCTGGTTATTATCAATGTTGAAAACAGTTGTGCTGCTTCATATGTATTTGGAAACCATGATACATTTTAAATAAAAGTCTTGGACATACTTTTATATCAAGTGCCTTTAACTAAATAATAAATGCCTGAATGTAATTACATCTGTAATTAATTTCTGTATTTACATCTATAAGTACGCTTTTGAACCAACTTCTAGCCCTTAAACCGAACCAAATCATCAAACCTGTCTCTAACCTCAACCGGATCCCACCTCAATAACAGCAAAAGTTTAGCAATGCAACATGACCAAAATAAATACATTCTACGTAAGACACCTAATATAAAGTGGGAACAAAATCTTTTGTAACTTCTCACCAATTGAATGCATCCTTGCTGAATAAGTAACAAAGAAGTGTCGATTGCATAGAGTAGTTTGAAAGAGACCCGGTGTTCACAGTCATTCAGTAACACGTGAATGATATTGTAACCCTTTACTCTCCTCTGTTTCTCCAGAACTCTCATAACATTGCTCTGGAGGCTCATGCCATCAAGGCCAGCAGCTTCAATGGAATGACCTGCACGCTGTTCCAGAAGCTCTCACCGGAGCGCACGGCCGCGGCCCATTTCTCTCCCAGAGACCCCGACATCAACCTCAGCTTCAAATGCAACGTGACCAGCAACCTGTCTGCGCTGGCTCTCAAAGTAAGCATTTCGTCTCGGGTGCCTTCTGTACATATACAGTTGATTTGTCATAGCCTATAAAGCGAGCGCTTCTTCAAAGCGAGAACTCCAATAAAGCTGTGGAAGCAGGAATATATCCATCATGTTCTGACAGTAATGTTATTGCACCTCCACATCTGCAGAACACTATCGTGGAGGCGTCTCTCCAGCTCCCCCCGTCTCTCTTCTCGTCTCTGGGAAGCCCGGGTCAGGCTGATGAAGCCGTCTATAAGCTACACCTGCTGGCCTTCCGCAACGGCAAACTGTTTCCTCCGACGGGCAACTCCACGCTCCTGAGCGACGGCAGTAAGAGGAGGAGTGTGGTCACAGCTGTGATCCTCACAAAGATCGGTAAGAACACGCCCCGGGCGAGATCAGACACGCGCTCCAACCCACACACACTCTTCATTGTTGATGTTATACAATAATTCTACCTGGCTAGAAAACAAATGAAAAAACAACGGTCAAAGACACAGACAAATCATGCACTTCAGTAATACTTACTATTATACTGAAGTCACATGCCTTGGTCGTATACAGAGCAGGGTTATTATAATTAACTAAAACTGCAACTGCTTAAATAAAATAAGCAGAATCAAAATGAGATATCAAACTTAAACTGGTTTTATTTCAGCTAGTTACCAAGGCAAATAAAATAATGATTAAATGTTAACTTTATTTCAAGGACCAATTCTCACTATTTGCTTCTTAGCATACATATTACTAGCATATTGGCTGTTTATTAATACTTATAAAGCACCTATTAATGCCTTATTCTGCATATTTTAGATCCCTTAGTCCTACCCCACACCTAAACTTAACCAACTACCTTACTAACTATTAACATGTGGCACAAGTCATAGTTAATAGTTAGTTAATAGTGAGAATTGGTCCCCAAAGCTGAAGTGTGGCCCCAAAATATAATTACAACAAGAACCGTTTACAATAAGGTTCATTTGTTAACATTAGTTAAGTATATTAGTTAACATGAACTAATAATGAAAAATAATTGTAAAGCATTTATTAATCTTGGTTCATATTAATGTCAGACTTTACTAATACATTATTAAAATCCTGTACCTGTTAATATGAATTAATGGAACTAACAATGCTTTAATAATGCATTGTTTGTTGTTAATGTTTTGGGCTTTTCTTGTGCGGCCGCGGAAGCATGGGAGCGCGTTTGGTCTCGTTACGCACTTTATTCCACCATACGATTTCTCTTTGTTCTTATTTGATCTTGATAGTTGATTAACAAAAAATATGTATTCAAATTAAGTTACAAATTACAAAAAAAGTTAATAAAAGGGATTTTCCACAGACGAAACATATGAAGTGGTCTAAAATAGTGTCTGACTCCATTTCTCTATTCCCACGCCCTTTATGACATTCACAAACTACACAAACTTCTTTCATAATTAAGAGATTCAACAGAAATATAAAACAAAACAAATATGTTCTTAAATGGCTTCAACAGTTAGTGTAAATGAATGCATTTATTAATGTAAGCTAATGGACCTATATAGAAAAACGATATCGATTTATAAAAAAACGAATGAATTGACAAATAATGTGCAACACGAATACTAAAAGTTTGACTAAAAGAGAAAACTGTCAAATCTAATTGAAAACATTTACAAAAACTATTTATGAGTGATACTAAAATAACACTCGTTATAAAACATAGCACCTGGTCAAAAAGAAAACATTTAGATTTCACAAATAATTACAGAGAAGCGGCTGAATTAAACATGACATTTTGAAATAGAAAGAGTGAAATGTTATTTTCTGGTAAAATTCTAGTATTTTTGTTCAGTGTGCTTTTGTTTTCTTCTTTTGTGATTTGATCTTTACTGTACAGCAGCACTATTATTATCCATCCCACCCCCATTTTGGCTTCAAGCAGGTAAAGAGGCATCGTGTCATGAACAGAGCTATAATGCAGCTGAAGTGTGAGGGGGCGGCAAACTACAGCACAGGGACTGCTGGGTAAAACCTCCCGCTATCACTGATTGATTTCAACGAGAGACCCGAGCGGAGCAGAACGATTACAATCCCATGAAAAAGCTGCAGAGTTCAGAAGAATCTGCCACTGAACTACTGGCGTGATTTATATCGTCTCAATACAAGAGATGCATGGGTTTAATGTGTGCTTCCTAACTGAACCTTTAGTTGGCTAGTCAGCGAGGAACAATGGTTTGAAAGGAGTTATGTCATAGAAGAACCATTTTTTTCCTTTCAGTGAACAGTTCTTAAAATAACCATTTTTTCTTAGTTTGAAGAAGATTGTAATAATCTAAAAGCCTTTTCCTCTTGAAAGAACCTCTTGTGGAATGGAAAGGTTCCAGGGATGCTAAAGGTTCCTCGTGGAACCATACATTCATTAGTGATAATAAGAGAAGAACTATTAATACATTTCTTTAATTCAAATAAAGCACAAACAGAAGTAAAATACCTTAAAATAAAAATGTATAAAGTCATATAAATGACAAACGATCATAGCATGTTTTTTATCTATATAAAATGCAAAGCAAATGTGACAAGCTCTTAATAAAATTAATTTAAAAAAAGTTTTGATCATTGAAATAATGCATATTATGCATAGAATGTTGCATTGACAACTACAGAAATAAAAGTGATGTTCTAACATTTTGAAAACTAAAATAAAACAAATTTAAGCTAAATAGGAAAACAATAACAAAGATTAAAATAAATTCATAGCAAAATTATACCAAATATTAACACAAATAAAGCAAAAAGAAACAATACTATTAGATGAAAACCCTAAACAATACAATTATAGTCGACATTTGAAGTATCAAAAAAGTTGATCCTAAAAAAAGTAATCTCAAGAACAATGGTTTGAAAAGAAGTTATGCCACAGAATAACCATTTTTGTTCCCCAGAGAAGCTTTCAGTGAACAGTTCTTAAAAGAAAAAAAATTCTTAGTTTGAAGGAAAAAAAACTGTCTAAAAACCTTTCCACTTGAAAGAACCTCTTGTGGAATAGAACGATTCCATGGATGCTAAAGGTTCATCACGGAACCATAAATGTTAATAATAAGCTTTATTTTTAAGAGTGCACCATCAACCAGAACTGCTTTGTGTTTTGTAACACGAACTGATCAAGCATCCATTCTGCTGTTGTGTAGAGGGCTTCCCGCTGAAGAACCTGCAGAGTCCAGTGAACGCCACCCTGCGGCGCTTCCTGCACGGCTCAGACGCCGTTCCCTCCTTCTGGAACTTCAGTCTGCTGGGCGGACAGGGCGGCTGGCAGAGCGACGGCTGCCGGATCCTCCATCAGGACGACAACTTCACCACCATGTCCTGCCGTTCACTTAATAACTACGCTCTACTGATGGTGAGAGAGATGTACATTTAGTACACGTAGTACTTTAATAGTGCTTTTATTGTTTCATTCTTTTGGAATGTTTATAGAAAGAGCCTGAACATTCCTTTTGTGGTCCATGGTGAGAGAAACATCATAGAGGTCATTAATGATATATGAGTGGAACTTTTCATTTAAAAAAAATATAATTTCAAATGAGTAAAAACAAATTTTTTTTTTTTTTGAAATAAAGCACAAACTGAAGTAAAATAAGATAAAGTAAAACATTAAAAAGTAATAGAAATGACAAACGATCATTAAGGATGCACTGATATGAACATTTTGGCCGATAACGATAATTATTTATATTTGAAAGCCAATAACCGATATGTTGGCCGATAAATCTATATCCAAATTTGTATATACTTTTTGAGAGCCTGATTTAAAATAAGTTCTCATCATTAAAAGCCACATCCCAAACACTTCAACACAAGCAGTCTAGCTTGAACAGTGTAAGTTTAAAAAAAAGTTTTATTCTCCCATTACCAAATTTCGCCATAAAGTCTCACAAATTAAATTTAATAATGCATAAATAATGAAAACAAGTCATTGGACATCATTACATGTGTAAAGAATCAAAATGCATGTGCCATGGATGAATAAAACGGAAGAGCCATCACAATAATGAAATGATATTATTTACTAAACCATATTGTTGATGAAAATAATAAGAGAAAGTAAAAGTGGTGGTTATTATTAATAATGCTTCAGTGATTTTGAAAAAGTAACAAATGAATAGACTACCGCTGTTTTAAATAGCAGCTGTTTGAGCTGCGTGCGCTGCATGAACACCGGTAAACTGAAGCGCTTGTTATAACGGGTTAATTAGGCTGAATCAGATATTTATAGAACATAAACATAATATTACAACTTATATATGCACAAAAATACGGAAATGCACAAGTTATTTTGAACTTTGAACTGAAGTTATGCGCGAGTCAGATGTGTAACTCGCGCACTTGGCTTCCCGTAACAATGTGCTGAAACACGGCAACTAAACCCAAAGAATTAACGTTTTATTATAATAATGTTCTCATTAGAAGGTTATATACACGACCGTCCCAATCATAGTTATTAGTTGTGTGCTGCTGTTTGAGCTGTGTGCGCTGAGCTAAAGATGATCACCGGCAAACTGAAGCGCTCTATTAACGCTTCATTAACTTAACCAAACGCATTCAATATGAGATAAAGCAGATACACATCAAATAAACACAATATTACTACAGTACAATTACACAAAAGGCTGCAAATGCACAAGTGAACTTAACAGTCATGGAGGTGTAGCTCCGTTGTGGATGCGCTCAACGCACGCACAAAACACAGCGCACAAAGATTACACAACGTCATTTACAGTAATGTTCTTATTATAACATGACTTTAATTACAAAGCAAATACTGTTTACTAAGATTAAATATGACTGCATGTGAGAAAAAGTATGTCATCAACATCAAAAATGGAGTTAATGGATACTGAAACATTATCTTTAGCTGTTTTTGCTGTTTAAATGGAGGCCATTTTAATTGATCTTGAACTTATAATACATTTCAAAACCATCATGACGAACCGCGCACATCTGATATGTCTCTGAAGGAAATAATGCATTATTTATCGGCTTAAAGATATCGGCCAAATTTTCTTATCAGGCCGATAACAGTAAAATGGGCATTTATTGGCCGATACCGATATATCGTGCATCCCTAACGATCATAGCATTTTTTTTGTGAATCTATATAAAATGTAAAGCAAATATGACAAGCTCTTAATAAAATTAATTTAAAAAAATTGTGTTACTTGAAATAATGCATATAATTAGAAATATTACATTAACAACTACAAAAATAAAAGCTAAGTGCTAAAATTTCTAAAACTAAAATAAAACAAATTAAAGTTAAATAGGAAAACACTAACAAAAATTATAAAGATCAAAGCAAAATTATATATATTTTTTAAATTAACTCAACTAAAGCAAAAACTAAAAAATATTATTAGAAATAACTAAAAATATTATTAGATGAAAACCCTAAACAAAAATGATATTAGTCAACATTTAAAGTGGATCAAAGAAAGTTGATCAAAGTTGTCCTAAGACAAGAACACATTTAGGTTTTAGGTTAACTTTGATGAAAGGTTTTGATCCACTTCAACTGTTGACTAGTGTAGAAATGCTGCCTTGATGTACTAAAATCACCAAAACTAAAAATAAATACAGCTAAATAGAAATATTAAGAACAAAACTAATAAAATGACAAAAGCTCATGGAAAAATTCTGAAAATTACACTTCATTTAACTTGTAAACAGACAACAAAATATAAAAGCTAATTCAAAATATTAATAAATACTATGATAGTATGTTAGTAATATTAAAACAGCACTGCTGAGCAGTATTTACGGTGCATATAAATGCATTACATGATCGAGTCCATGTGTAAATACTGTTTGTGATGCTGCTGTGTGACTCTGATAGCAGCCAGAAGTAACAATAAGGATCTGCAGTATGGGTAATGGATCCCAATGTTCCCATCGTCCTCTTGTCATGTAATTACTTGTTATTTCAACAGTTTTCTTAGTGCTGGATTGATCTGCTGTGCACTTTTCTGCAGATTTTTTTTTTTTTTTTTAAGTCAAGTCAAGTCTGCTTTATTGTCAATTATTCCACATGTACAGTACATACATACAGAGAATTGAAATTGCGTTACTCTCAGACCCTTGGTGCATACAGTTAACATTAAACACTGACAGTAGACGTTCAAATACAGATAAATACAGTTTAACCATATGTACATACAAACTATACAGAGATACAAATGAGGACATTGTAGAAAAAAATAAAATTAATAAAAATAAAAAGAGATAGATAAAGTAAAGTGGCATAAGGCACATGGCAGATAAAGTGCAAACCAGTTAAATAAAACAAAACTGTGCAGATTTTGTTTTAAACAAAAGCCTTTGACTCTAGACCTGTTTGTAATTTAATCTTTTAACACATCCTCAACACCCACCTTTCCAGAACAAGACAAAACAAATCTGAAGGATTGGCTGTTGAAATGCATTTGCAAATATAATCCGCTGAAATACTCTTGTCTGACAGGATCTGAACAGGAACGGGAACGACGTGTACATCTTCGAACCTCTTCACCCGGTGATCTACGCCACAGCCATCGTCCTGGTGCTCTGCCTGCTGTCAGTCATAGTCAGTTACATCTACCACCACAAGTAAGTGCTGGAGCTTGTGATGAAAAATGCAGTTTATTTTTAAAGGGATAGTTCACCCAAAAAATTACATTTGATTTCTCAGTCCATCCAGAATGTAAGATGTATTTTTTATTTTGTAGAAAATTAAATATTTCTAGCTTTCTATGAAACCGTGATTCATAAATGCAAGTCAATGGCTACCGTCATTTTGAGAGAGTTAATACCTGTGGATCCTGACAATATATTGGGTTCTTATAAAACAAAACAATTGGTTTTTGCAAGAAATTGAACATTATTTACAACATTATTACTAGAGATCGACTGATATATCGGTTTACTGATATTTTGCCCGATATTTAAGCATGTTACATAATCAGATATCGTATTTTTTACATTTGTCATACACAATTATAGAGAGTATAAGCAGCAGTGAAATGTGTTCTCTGCATTTAACGATCCAAGTGCACACACACCTGGAGCAGTGGACACACACACACACACACACACTTGGAGCAGTGGACACACACACACACTTGGAGCAGTGGACACACACACACACACACACACACACACACCTGGAGCAGTGGGCACATACCCACACACACACACACTTGGAGCAGTGGGCACACACACACACACACACACACACACGCACACACCTGGAGCAGTGGACACACACACACACACACACACACACACTTGGCACACACACACACACACCTGGAGCAGTGGATACACTCACACACACACACACACACGCACACACCTGGAGCAGTGGACACACACACACACACACACACACACACACCTGGAGCAGTGGATACACTCACACACACACACACACACACACACACCTGGAGCAGTGGACACACACACACACACACACCTGGAGCAGTGGACACTGTTCACTCAGGAGAAGCTCCAGCACGACCACCGCATGTAACTTTATACAAGATTCACTTGTTTGAAACACGCTACATTATATTAACATTTACTATAGAACCATTATTTCACCAATAAACATCTAAATAAATACATCTCTATCGAAATTAATGATTTATTTTCTCCGCAAGCGATCAGAGTTTGAGTATAGTTCTGTGTAAATAGATAAACCGCTGTCAGCAGTTTTCATAATTTAGACAAAATCATTTTAATAATTCTGATAAAACGTGCCAGTTAAGAAATGCAATAAAATACAATATTTTGTTTGTTATAGCTTATTTCAATATTACAGAGAATATTATTCAGTGAATTATTCTTCACTCTTTAGCCTATTAAAGTTTAAAATGAAGTTGATATGACTTCTGTCCTTTATTTTCTCAATTTGAATACATTAGACATTCTTTTGCTTATTGTTAATATCAGTGTTCCTGATGATTTTTATAAATAAAATGTTTTATTATTGTCCATCCAGAATGTAAGATGTATTTATTTCTTTAGTAGAACATTTTATATTTCTAGCTTTCTATGAAACCGTGATTCATAAATGCAAGTCAATGGCTACCGTCATTTTGAGAGAGTTAATACCTGTGGATCCTGACAATATATTGGGTTCTTATAAAACAAAACAATTGGTTTTTGCAAGAAATTGAACATTATTTACAACATTATTACTAGAGATCGACTGATATATCGGTTTACTGATATTTTGCCCGATATTTAAGCATTTTATATAATCGGATATCGATTTTTTTTTTTTTTACATTTGTCATACACAATTATACAGAGTATAACCAGTAGTGAAATGTGTTCTCTGCATTTGACGCATCCAAGTGCACACACACCTGGAGCAGTGGACACACACACACACACACTTGGAGCAGTGGACACACACACACACACACACACACCTGGAGCAGTGGGCACATACCCACACACACACACACACACACACACTTGGAGCAGTGGACACACACACACTTGGAGCAGTGGACACACACACACTTGGAGCAGTGGACACACACACACACACACACACACACCTGGAGCAGTGGGCACATACCCACACACACACACACTTGGAGCAGTGGGCACATACACACACACACACACACACACCTGGAGCAGTGGATACACTCACACACACACACACACACACACACACGCACACCTGGAGCAGTGGACACACACACACACCACACACCTGGAGCAGTGGACACACACACACACACACACACCTGGAGCAGTGGATTCACACACACACACACACACACACACACACGCACACACCTGGAGCAGTGGACACACACACACACACACACACCTGGAGCAGTGGACACTCACACACACACACACACACCTGGAGCAGTGGATACCTCACACACACACACACACACACACACACACACACACACACGCACACACCTGAGCAGTGGACACACACACACACACACACCTGGAGCAGTGGACACTGTTCACTCAGGAGAAGCTCCAGCACATGTAACTTTATACAAGATTCACTCTGAAACACGCTACATTATATTAACATTTACTATAGAACCATTATTTCACCAATAAACATCTAAATAAACACATCTCTATCTAAATTAATGATTTATTTTCTCCATAGCGATCGCAGTTTGAGTATAGTTCTGTGTAAATAGATAAACCGCGCTGTCAGCAGTTTTTATAATTTAGACAAAAACATTTTAATAATTCTGATAAAACAGTTAAGAAATGCAATAAAATAAGATGTTTTGTTTGTTATAGCTTATTTCAATATTCCAGAGAATATTATTCAGTGAATTATTCTTCACTCTTTAGCCTATTAAAGTTTAAAATGAAGTTGATATGACTTCTGTCCTTTATTTTCTCAATTTGAATACATTAGACATTCTTTTGCTTATTGTTAATATCAGTGTTCCTGATGATTTTTATAAATAAAATGTTTTATTATTGTAATTTGAAGCTAAAATTTTACATGAAAGAATGTTAATTCTTTAGCACCAGGTCAAAACACAGTTCCCTATCAGTCGGTCACTCTCGACGTCACGTCGGAGGACCGACGAATTGGGATATCGCTTAGAGAGACCAATCCACTTCGAGTGTAAACTAAACGAGCCAATGCACATTGGCATGCGATTATTGCATCCAGCTGCCGCTGATCACAGCGTGAGCATAAATAGGCAGCAGGTGCAGCGCATATTCAGCTTTTCGCTTCGGAGCCGAGCGGTTACATCGTTCTGCTCCTGACTTCTGCTGAACGAGTGAATTCAACGAGTTGAGCACGCTCTTCGGAGGACTCTCGTGCTGGTGGTACGGCCCTACAGCGGTGGTGGTTCTTCCCATGTCGAGTGGACTGCACACATCAGGCTGCACTACCCCCTGTTTGTGTTGCAAATGACCATCTCCCCTGTTTGCTTCAGCATGCTAAAAGAGTTTTTTCCCTAAAAGAGCATTCACGGGTGCGTCTTTTTAAAGACGATGTTGCATCTGGCAACTTGACGCGTCTTTATAAAGGCGAGTTGGGTTTTGCTTCAGACAACGTGTCACCCGTGCGTTTCTGGATGCGGTCGTTGCCTGGCGCTGGGTGAATGGTCACGTTCGCTGCCTCACGTGCCTGGGGCAGCACGCTGAGGTGGCGTTCGTGGATGAGTCATCTTCTCACTGTGGATGCTCATCTCGGAGTTGCGGCCAGGCTCCGTTACTCGACAAAGGGGCGGAGCTGTTGCCTCCGTCTCGATCTAGTTCTCGCCCTGGCTGCAGACAGGCGAGGTCTACTCAGGCGGTAGCACGGCTGGTCTGAGGACTACAGTGGTGGCAAACCCTCAGGGGACCATCGCTCCTCTTGCGCTC
This sequence comes from Gymnocypris eckloni scoliostomus, assembly GCA_027564155.1. Lineage (NCBI taxonomy): Eukaryota > Metazoa > Chordata > Actinopteri > Cypriniformes > Cyprinidae > Gymnocypris > Gymnocypris eckloni. The sequence continues at coordinate 50,258,857 of CM050413.1, read as the reverse complement.
CGCAACCAGTTGAGCTGCCAATGGAACGTGCTGGGCCCTCTAAAAGGCGTACCAGCAGTATCCTTGGTGCTCCTCCCGACGACCAGATGTCGATCGCTGCATCGGAGGGTGAGCCGGAGCTTCTGGAGAGGAAGATTCGGCTGCGTTGCCGCTCCGGGCGGTAGCAATGCCTGAGTCGGATCTGGAAGTGACGGCTATGCTTTCCGGGCCACCGGAAGGGTAGGGCTCGAGTGGAGAAAGCCACCGTGTCCCGAACCCTCGAGGTTGAACGACTGGTTTCTCGGGTAGCGTGTGCTGGTTCTCAGCGCCCTGCCCCGGTGCCTCTCTCCGGACGTGCATGAGGGGCTTACAGGTCGTGGACGGCACCTTTACTGCCAGAAACCGACCTGCTAACTCCTCCTCCTCACCACCCTCGGTGGTGCAGCTAGGGGTTACGGGGTCCCCCGGTGGAGCGGTCAGTTGCGATGCAAGTGTGTCCCTATACTGTCTCCACCCGGCAGGGCAAACCGTGCCTCCTCTTCCGGGTCTGTAGGTACTGCCTGGTCTCATCCGGCGAGGCTTATGTGGCCTGTGTGAGAGGCTGCCTCCACCTAATGCTACGGGCGTTACTGCAGGTTCTTTTCAGGCTAAAAGCACTGAGGGACATGCATGGGGTGGTTACGATCCGGAAGTTCTGAGAAGAGCTCCGATCAAGCACCTGACCTCGCGCCACGAGCGACGAAGGTTATGGCACGGTCTCTGGGTCGCGATGTCCACACTTGTGGTCCAGGCGCCACCTCTGGCTGTGTCTGGTTGACATAGGGACGCCGACAAAGTCGGTTCCTCAAGGTTCCTGTATCCCAGACTGGCCTCTTCGGCGACGCAGCCGCCCAGCAGTTCCCGGCTGCACAGGAGCAGACTGAGGCGATCTAACACTTCCTGCCTCGGCGGGCAGCTGCTGCCTCCACCCGTCCGCCGGTTGCAGCGCCCAGCCTGCTCGTCGCCGAGGGCGGCCCCTGCATCCACCCCCGCTCCCGCACCGCATCCGCAGCAGCCTCCAAAAGCGGTCCCGCCCGTCCTGGCCCCCGTCTACTGGCGGTAAGCGGAGGAGCAAGAGGCCTCGGGACGGGCGACCCAGAGAGAGAGGGAACTGCTTCGGGAGAGGGTAAGTGCATCTCTCCCTCCCCCGGAGGAGGGCCGGGTGGATAATCTGTTTTTTCAAAAATCTCGACAGGAAGCGGTTGTCTCTGTCTCTGGGTCCCAAGAGGGCATGGAGAGTCATGGACGAATCAACTTCGGACCACACTCATCCTCCCTCTCGCCAGCAGGCAGCAGTGGGCGGTTCGAGAGCATCATCAAGGCTACTCACGCACCCTCTGCCAAATTATGGAAGCAGGTAAACGTGCACCGACACTCAGACCCCTCACGGTCCGCCACGGGCCAGGTCCCTGCATTCCACCTCGCTGCCCTACTGCGGGTACGTCGGTGGTCCCGATGGTCCCGCTTATGCGGTGTCTGGGTGCGGGAGCTGCCCAGCCGTCTCGCTGGCTCCTGAGGACCATCTGACTCGGCTATGCGATTCAGTTCGCCCGGTGTCCTCCCAAGTTCAGGGGCATCCACCTCACAGCAGTGAAGGCAGCCGATGCCCATGACTTGTGAGGAGAATCTCTGTCCTACTGGCGAAGGGACGTGATGGTACCGGCCCTCCAGCCGATATGAAGGCAGGGTTTTCAGCCCTTACTTCATTGTGCCCAAGAAAAGCGGTGGGTTACGACCAATCTTGGGTCTGCGCATCTTGATGCTCATGCAGAACGCGTCTTCGGATGCATCCGTCCCCAAGTTCGGTCTGCAGCATTGACCTGAAGACCCGTACTTCCATGTGTCGATCCTTCCGTGCCACAGGCCATTCCTGCGGTTTGCGTTCGAAGGACGAGCATATCAGTACAGGTCCTGCCCTTCGGGCTGTCCCTATCGCCCCGTGTCTTCACGAAAGTAGCGGAGGCAGCCCTTGTTCCCTTGAGAGATCAGGGCGTGCGCATTCTCAACTACCTCGACGACTGGCTCATACTGGCTCAGTCTCAGGATCAGTTATGCGAACACAGGGATTGGTGCTCTCGCACCTCAGCCAGTTGGGCCTTCGGGTCAACTGGGAAAAGAGCAAACTCTTGCCGATGCAGAGGATCTCTTTTCTCGGTATGGAGTTTGGATTCGGTCAATCAGACAGCGCGCCTCACGCAGGAACGCGCTCAGTCGGTGTTGAACTGCTTGAATACATTCAAGAACAGGACGCGGCACCACTGAAACAGTTTCAGAGGCTCCTGGGGCATATGGCGGCTGCGGCGGCGGTCACGCCGCTGGGGCTGCTCCATATGAGACCGCTTCAACACTGGCTCCATGGCCGAGTCCCGAGGTGGGCGTGGCAGAGCGGCACGCTGAGGGTCCAAGTCACTCCAGCCTGCCGCCAAACCTTCACCCCGTGGTCAGACCTTTCATTTCTTCGGGCAGGAGTGCCCCTGGAACAGGTCTCCAGGCACGCTGTGGTTTACACAGACGCCTCCGCCAAGGGCTGGGGGGCCACGTTCAACGGGCATGCAGTGTCAGGGGTTTGGACGGGTCCCCAACTGCACTGGCACATCAACTGCCTAGAGTTGCTGGCAGTACACCTGGCCTTGAACCGTCTCAAGAGACGCTTACGAGGCGAGCATGTACTAGTCCGTACGGACAACACGGCGACCGTTGCGTACATCAACCGACAAGGTGGTCTACGCTCCTGTCGCATGTCACAACTCGCCCGCCACCTCCTCCTCTGGAGTCGGAAGCATCTGAGGTCGCTTCGCGCCATTCATATCCCGGGCTTGCTCAACCGGACAGCCGACGAGCTGTCACGAGCTGCGCTCCCCGGAGAATGGAGACTCCATCCCCAGACGGTCCAGCTGATTTGGCGACGTTTTGGACTCGCACAGGTAGACCTGTTCGCGTCCCTAGAGACGTCGCATTGCCAGTTGTTCTACTCCCTGACCGATGGAACACTCGGCACGGACGCACTGGCACACAGCTGGCCGCGGGGCCTTCGCAAATATGCATTTCCCCAGTGAGCCTTCTCGCACAGACTCTGTGCAAGGTCAGAGAGGAAGAGGAGCAGATCCTGCTCGTGGCACCATACTGGCCTACCAGTACTTGGTTCCCAGAGCTGATGCTCCTCGTGACAGCCCCTCCTGGCAGATTCCTCTGAGGAAGGATCTACTGACTCAGAGACGGGCACCTTATGGCACCCGCGTCCAGACCTCTGGAAACTTCATGTCTGGTCCCTAGACGGACGCGGAGGTTCTAGGTGACCTACCCCAAGAGGTAGTTGACACCATCACTTGGCGAGAGCACCGTCTGAGACACACGCTTGAAGTGGAACCTGTTCGTCGAATGGTGCTCTTCTCACAGAGAAGACCCCGGAGATGCCCGATCAGAGTCGTGCTATCCTTCTTGCAGCAAGGGTTGGAGCGAAGGCTGTCTCCTCCACCCTCAAGGTCTACGTGGCGCGATTGCTGCCAACCACGACCCTGTGGAAGGGAAGTCGGTGGGGAAGCATGACTGGGTCGTCAGGTTCCTTAGGGGCTAGAAGGCTGAATCCTCCACGCCCCCCTCTATACCCTCTTGGGACCTGTCCTTAGTGCTTAGAGCACTACAACAGGGCCCGTTTGAGCCCCGCAGACAGTCGAGCCCAAGTTTCTTTCAATGAAAACTCTGCTCCTGCTTGCACTGGCCTCCATCAAGAGGGTTGGGGACCTGCACGCATTTTCGGTCGACGATTCGTGCCTACAGTTTGGACCGGCGGATTCCCAGATAATCCTGAGGCCCCGGCCCGGCTATGTGCCCAAGGTTCCCACTACTCCATTTAGAGACCAAGTGGTGAGCCTGCAAGCGCTGCCCCCGGAGGAGGCAGACCCAGCCCTGGCTTTGCTTTGTCCCGTCCGAGCATTGAGACACTACGTTGACAGGACGCAAAGCTTCAGGACCTCAGACCAGCTCTTTGTCTGTCACGGAGGCCGGCAGAAAGGGAATGCCGTCTCAAGCAGAGGATGGCCCACTGGATAGTGGATGCCATCACCCTGGCTTATCAGGCACAGGGTGTGCCTTGCCCGTTCAGGTTGAGAGCTCACTCTACGAGAAGTGTAGCGTCCTCCTGGGCGCTGGCTCGTGGCGCCTCACTGACAGATATTTGTAGAGCTGCGGGCTGGGCGACCCCTAACACATTCGCTAGATTCTATAGCCGTGTGGAACCGGTTTCCTCCTGTGTTCTCACCTCAAACGGGTAGAAGCACTGAGGCCCCGGTTTGGTCGGCTTGCTAAAAACTGCTCCGAGAGTCCACTGTAGACCCTGTCGAGCTCCTCCATCCCTCGGCAGCTGGACGTGGCGGAGCGTCCGCGCCAGGCCCTCACTCGATGAATCCTTGAGAACCGGTAGAGGGCTGGGTTCCATATGTAGAGACCGTTCGGATCCCATATGTGTATTTCCACGGTTAGCCTTAGAGCCCGTGTTTCCCGGCAGACTTCCTGCTACTCCAAGAGGTTACAATCACCTCCAATCTTCCATATGCATCTGACTATTGTCCATATGTGTAACTGCCTCTGAACCTCCCTCGGGAAGGTAAGGGCTTCCAGCGTTCCTGTTCTGAGCTGAACGGCACGTTTCCCAGTGTTATCCAGTCCTACTGAGTGGGTAGTGCCATAGCAACAGTAATGGATCTTCCTATGGGGCCCTAACCTCGCCCAAAAAGTAATGGCACAGGAGGCCTCCACGGACACTGGAAGGGGCAGTATCCGTGGCCTTTGGTAGGGATCCCAATTCGTCGGTCCTCCGGCGTGGACGCCGAGAGTGACCGACTGATAGGGAACGTCTCGGTTACGTATGTAACCCTCGTTCCCTGAAGGAGGGAACGGAGACGTCACGCCCGCCGCCACGGCTCCTGTACCACCGCTGAGCGGCGGTCCCGGCTCGGCTCCTCAGCGAAAACCTGAATATGCGCTGCACCTGCTGCCTATTTATGCTCACGCTGTGATCAGCGGCAGCTGGATGCAATAATCGCATGCCAATGTGCATTGGCTCGTTTAGTTTACATCAAGTGGATTGGTCTCTCTAAGCGATATCCCAATTCGTCGGTCCTCCGACGTGACGTCCGTTCCTCCTTCAGGGAACGAGGGTTACATACGTAACCGAGACGTTTTTTGTTGTTAAGATGACTGAAAGAAGGAAAAACCAAAGCGAAGAATGGACTTACTTCACTCTGTTATATATTTACTTTATAACAGTAAATAAATATCTGTTCTGCATATCAGGTACATAAACATGCAAATAATTGGTATCGGTTATACAAAATCTATATCGGTCGATCACTAATTATTACCAGCAATCCAGAGCCTCAGGCAAGCAGCCCTGAGTGCTTTCACAAGAGTGATGTCCGGTTTATGAACAGGTTTTTATTTGTCAAGTAAAATATTCACGTTACAAATCATTATTGGGTGCTTGAATAATTTAAATGCCTATAGGTGAACAAGTGAATTGATTTGATTATTTGAACCAGTTCATTGCAGTGAACTGTCTAAAAGATTAATTTTGTGTAAAAAAAACTTCCCCATTTGTCTGAAGCTATGGATTACAGCTAATAATGTTGTAAATAATACATTTCTTGCACAGACCGATCGTTTTGATTCATAAGACCTTAAAATTGTAGTAAACATTTGAAGTGGATCAAAAAGTTGTCCTAAGACAAGAACGCATTTTGGTTTTAGGACAACTTTGATGAAAGGTTTTGATACACCTCAAATGTTGACTAGTGTATGACGTCAGGAGCCATGGGGATTAATTCTGTGTAAACAATTCTGAATTTGAAACAAATCATAATTAGTGGTGTAAATAACAGTGCCATTGGTATAAAAATGTACAGAAAAATGCAGGCATATTGGAGGTAATTTGCTAATAAAAATAGAAAAGTAGTGGTTCCAGGATAGTACCTTGAGGAACACCTTTTTCAACTATTACGTAATTAGACTGAAAACCCTGGAAAGCAACATACTAAGGAACACAATTTCAGGTAAAAATCTTTACCATTGTACGGAAGAAAAACGAGTCACCTAATGTAAATTAACAGAAATATTTTTGGGTGACCTTGTTAAGTTGTGAATCTGGTTTTAATGCGATATTTCATGTGTTTGCAGGTCGGTGCGTGTAAGTAAGAAGTGCTGGCACATGCTGGTCAACCTATGCTTACATATTCTCCTCACCTGTGCTGTGTTTGTGGGCGGCATCAACCAAACGTACAACGCGAGTGTTTGTCAAGCGGTATGAGCCTGCTTTTATGTGTATATACAGAGTTTGGGTGACAATATTTACATAATCTTCATAAATGTTTCCCAGTTTATAGGCAGAACTGCAGTACTGCTGTCAAGTTCACATTATTATTTTGAGAATATTAGCATTTTTGTTGTCCTTGAGGAGAGCTCTTATGTTTACAAATGCCATGTCCTGAAGGTGGGGATTGTGTTGCATTACTCTACACTGGCTACGGCATTGTGGTCCGGCGTAACGGCACGCAACATCTACAAACAGGTGACGCGGAAGGCCAAACGCTACGAGGAGCTGGACGAGCCTCCGCCTCCACCCAGACCTATGCTGAGGTAATGAATGAGAAGAAGAAAAAGCAGAAAAATATCATGCAAAAAATAACAAATGTACAAATAATATAATAGATGTAATTGATAAATAATTGATATGATTAATATGTGAATCTGTATACATCTGTATTTATATGATCGATATGTGAGCAAGCAGACATGCTGTGATCTATTTTAGGGCACAGTGAGTCTAGAACTCTTATATTTCTCCTGCTGACCACCTGGTGTCAGTAAATATACAACAGAAATCAGGGCTGTTTTTGGTAAATTGTCCATGTATTTTAGAATGATTTGCCTTATAACGATAGTTCACCTAACAATACAATTCTGTCATTTACTCACCCTAATTTGTCATCACAAAACTGACTTTTCTTCTTCTTCTGTGGAACACAAAAGAATATTATATATATATATGTGTGTGTGTGTGTGTGTGTGTGTGTGTGTGTGTGTGTGTGTGTGTGTGTGTGTGTGTGTGTGTGTGTGTGTGTATGTATGTATAAAATCACAGACATTTCTCAAAATCTTCTTTTTATGAAAGTAAGTCAAACACTAGTAATGGTTTGGTATTATTTGTGTAGTATTATAGTATCCAGTCTCATAACTATCTTAGGACACAGAAGCACTAGTATTTACAGGATAATCACATGGGTTATCAGTTGACCTCATTTGTACAGTATTTATTAATATTTTAAATTAGTTTTTAATTTTATACTTTCAGTTTTTATGTAGATTTTAGTTTAAATTTTAGTAGTTGTTACATCATTTTGTCATGTTATACTATATAATAATATATAATATTTATATTTCTAATTTGTAATAATTTTAGTACTTAATGATTTTCAGTCAGTTGCCAAGGCAACATTTCAAATTTTCTTAAGTTTAAGTTTTTCATCTAAGTTTTTCGTGTGTCTGTCTTTCTGTTATATCCCTTTAAGTCTGGTATATGCAACATAACTTAATTCTGAATTCTGAACCAAAATTCTGCTATGATTTGCAGTCTGGATAGTGTATATATATATATCAAGACTAGTTGTCGGAGCCAGTGTATGAAACCTAGTGCTTTAAAAAACAATCCGATCTTATAAAGTCATGTAGTGTATTCCAGCTTATTCCAAAATAAGTTTAATAACTGTTGTTTTTCCTACAGATTCTACCTAATCGGTGGAGGCATACCGATCATTGTGTGCGGAATAACAGCTGCAGCTAACATCAAAAACTACGGCAGTCAAGTCAATGCAGCTTAGTAAGTATTAGTTTACGGTGCTTTTTAACTATCCCTTTCAATAACATTCAAGCTAGAGGACTTATGAAAATATATTGATTGTCATTTACGGATGTTGTGTTTGGATCCATGTAAACTATTGGAGACCAAATGCAATGGTGTAAAATGTTTCCTTAACTCCTTTGCTATTAACGACAGACTGTACAGATCAGCCTGTATCTGCCTCAAGGCGCTTTTCAAATCCCCTGCGAACACTTCCTGTCATTTCATAGTCTTTCTCGGTCATCGCTGGAGCCTAATGCCCATGCTCTGTAAAGTGCAGAGTAATACTTTATGGAGGAGAGAGCAGGTTAGACCTTCTGAAGCTGTGTGAACCTAATTACGGGGCTCTATTTTTGGCTCCCCACCATGTGTGTGTTGGTTTCCCATGCTCCCTTCTTTCACTTGTGACAGCTGTTTGGATTGTGTAACAGCGTGGTTTAATTTGAAAATCCAGACCATCTGAGATCTTTGGGGTTTAATTAATCTCACGCTACATGACAAAAGAGAAAATGCTCTGCTGAGCATCACAGAACTCAGAAGTGCCTCACAAGTGTTTTACTTTTCTGACGGTATGAAGCCCTTGATACCACTAGTGTAAACTTTAAAACGTATGTATACTTAAGGTAAAAACGACTTTTTGGAGAGCAGACCTGCAGTGATTTATAACGGGATGGGAGTGTTCTCGTGCTGTTCCGTCTATATTTTATGCCCAATTTAAATGTCTTTTTGGTTTTTCATGCTGCCAAGTAGGACAATGTGACATTGATTTACTGACGTATAAAACAGCAATAAAGTAGTTATCAGGAAAAAAAGTTCTCCGCTATTTTTATATGTGTAGACTTAAAGTATGCATACTCACATATTACATTGTCAATTCTATTGATCAACATTAAAAACTAAAAGATCTTATGTAGTTACTTTGTACTTTTGTAAGTAGTTTAATCGATTTTTATTATTATTATTATTGCAATGGATAAAAACTTTGAGGCTGTTATGGTATAAAATAAATATTAATGTAATTATCGTTATTGCCCTCAATATAATCTTTGATGCTGACAATAAAAATTACATAATAATCACTATTATAATATCATTGGAAATAATCAACCATTTTGTTATAATTGAACAGCCCTTGATAAATGTTTATGAACGTTTAATGTGAACTTTTTTAAACAGCATAATATTATTATTATTACATACAGTATTCGCTGAAATGGCAATACTATTTTTTTTATTAATCTACATTAATAATCATGTTAATGCATTTTTAACATGCCCTTTTCTACATATTTTATACGTATTTGATATATTAATAAGAGTAAATGATGTATAATTAAAAGCAACTAATTCTAAACCTAACCTTATAGTAAGCACATGTTGATAATTAATTTGACTTATTGTTAAAGTGTAATTACACTAAGTATTAGCAGATTCAAATAACGTGTGACTATAATATCCTTATATTATGGGAAATAACCATCCATTACAATTGTTGTAATCAAATGGCCTTGTCTGAATATAAGCATTTATGAATGCATCATTTGAAGGCATTTTAGTTTTTTTTGTGTTAAACAGCAATATAAGCATTCAGTTCAGAATGAGCCTGCAGTTGTTGTAAGAAAGGGGCAGCTTAAAATGGACTACATTTTTGGAGAAGCATACATCATCAGAGAGATGATTTTCACTGGATGATCCAGTTCTGATATTTTGATTAACAACTACGAAGTCAGCAAAATTGTTGTAACACGAACACAGATTAATGGCTCACTTAAGAACAATAACATGCATTTAGAAAATAAATAGGGTGAAGTCTCGTTTCTATAAACTTTAAAAAGTATCTATTGTCTTTCCGCAGCTGCTGGATGGCATGGGAACCCAGTCTTGGTGCGTTTTACGGCCCGGCAACCTTCATCGTTTTCGTGGACTGCATGTACTTCCTCAGCATTCTCGTTCAGCTCCGCCGGCACCCCGAGCGCCGCTTCGAGCTCAAAGATCAGTCTGAGGAGCAGCAGCAGCTTTCTGTGGCTGAAGCGACCGAAATCACACCGGCCCTCCTGGAGTCCTCGTCCACAGCCGCCGCGCAACCGGTCCCGATGTCGGCTCTGGAGAACGAATATACTTTTGTGGCCCAGCTCATCGGCCTGGCAGGGTCTCTTGCGCTTTATGTCGCTCTGTGGGTGTTTGGTGCTCTTGCGGTGTCCCAGGAGCATCCGGCAGATTTGGTGTTCGCCTGCCTCTTCGGCGCCACCGCTTTGGCTCTCGGGGCATTTCTTGTGGCGCACCACTGCGTGAACCGTCAAGACATGCGGCGCCATTGGTCACGAGCTTGTTGCTTGGTTCGCCGTAACTACGCTGTACAGATAGATTCCCTTCTGTTGCCAGTCGTGGGAGCTGAAGGCTCTGTTTTGACAGCAAAGGGAAATGGCGAAACTGCGAAGTGTCCAGCCAGCAGTGCCGAATCCTCGTGCACCAATAAGAGTGCACCGAGCATCCGTAACTCCACCCAAGGCTGTAAACTGACCAATCTGCAAGTGGAAGCGGCTCAATGCAAAGCAGCCCCTTCTACGGCCAATGGAACGGCGTTATTGGACAACAGCTTGACTGAACATTCAGTCGACAATGAGATTAAGATGCATGTCGCACCAGTCGAGGTCCAATATCAGCCCAGTTCGGTCAATAACAACAATCTTCCAGGAACGGGAAACGCAAGCATCAACGGGCATTCAGGGCGACACCACAAGAACCGTACGAGATCGCATCGGGCCAGTAGGCTCACGGTTTTGCGTGAGTATGCGTATGATGTTCCCACCAGCGTGGAGGGCAGCGTGCAAAGCGTCCCGCACAAGCGCCACCATCATCATGAGAGCCTGCAGGCGTAACAGTCGACGGGCAGCGTATTTGGCTTACCGGGAGCACCAGCAGAGCCAAATTCATCAGGACAGCAGCGATACCAGTTTGCCTCGCCGCTCGCGGCACCTCGCCAAAGGTGGAGGCGTCCGGCCGGGTAACGGTTTTGGGCACGGGCTCAGCAACAGCGTGGGAAATGGAGTCAGTAATGGAGGCTTAGTCGGAGGCAAAGACGGATCGGGGACCGACGTCACCAGCCAAACTAAAGACTGTCCAAAACAGCCCCTCGGTGTTGAACTGGAGGTGCAGCCCAAGTCTTACGGGTTGAACCTAGCGTGCCAAAACGGACCTGCCAAAGACTCCGAGAGGCTACAGAATTTGTTGCCCCTGAACGTGGAGAGTTCTGGGAATATTAAGACAGGCTTGTGGAAGCATGAAACTACTGTGTAGCGAGATTACCTTCTCAGAGACTACAAATCGGACTTGTACCTGTAACTGTGAAACTCTTATTTTATGATTTTTATCCAAAAGGTACAGTTTGTAAAAATAGTTCCTGAAAGAGTTCGCAATTTAATGTTAATGTGAGAAAATACCTACAAATTGATATAGTTTACCACTTGGCTGCATCATAGTAAGTCTACAAATGGTCTATTTTTATATCCTTTTGGCCCATTTTGTATTTTATTCTGACGTTTTGTATGTGAAGATTCATGATGCGCTGCCCTTTTGAGAATATGTTGGCTGACTCTCTTATAATCTAATGTGTTGCACACAGTAAAGAAGATTGTGTTCTACTGCAGGCATCAAATAATAAAATAAATCTCTTTATGCAGCCCACTTCATCTCATCTCGGAGTTCAAAGGTGAGTTCATCTGAGAGTTCCCTCTAGGCCTTGCGGTTTCAAGTAATTGGGAGCTTAGTGTATGATTTTGATCTGTTTGGTACAGTTTGTAAGAATAGTTCCTGAAAGAATTTGTGCTTTAATGTTTATGTGCAAAATTTGAGAAAATACCTACAAATTTATATAATTTCCCATTTGGCTGCATTATAGTAAGTCTGTAAATGGTCTATTTTGTGTCCTTTAAGCACATTTTGTACTTTAAGATGCATGACATGCTGCCCTTTTAAAATGTATTGGCTGACTCTCTTGTATTCAAATGTGTTTTCACATGCTGTATTAAACAAGATTGTGTTTCAACTGCGGCCATCAAATTAAAAAAATCTTTATACTGCCCAATTCATCTCCTCTCTGAGTTCAAAGGTGAGTTCAGACCCCCACATTCGAGAGCTTCCTTTAGGCCTCAAGGGTTCAAATAATTGGGATTTTATTACAGTTCCTGAAAGAGGTCTTGTTTTAATGTTTACACTATAAAAATGCTGGGTTAAAATATGGACAAACCCAGTGATTGTGTTTTCAACCAACAGTTTGGTTAAATGTTTAACCCCCAACCGCTGGGTCAAAAACAACCCAATTGCTGAGTCCGTCCATATTTTACTCAGCGCTGGGTTGTATTTAACCCAGCATTTACATTTATTTATTTTTTTATAGAGTTTACGCAACCCAATTTCTCTCATCTTGGAGTTCAAAGGTGAGGTCAAACCCCCACATTTGAAAGCTTTCTTTAGGCCTCAAGGGTTCAAATAATTGGGATTTTATTACAGTTCCTGAAAGAGGTTTTGTTTTAATGTTTACACTATAAAAATGCTGGGTTAAATACAACCCAGCGCTGGGTAAAATATGGACAAACCCAGTGATTGTGTTTTCAACCAACAGTTTGCTTAAATGTTTAACCCCCAACCGCTGGGTCAAAAACAACCCAATTGCTGAGTCCGTCCATATTCTCTGCGCTGGGTTGTATTTAACCCAGCATTTTAGTTTTTAAGAGTTTACGCAGCCCAATTTCTCTCATCTCGGAGTTCAAAGGTGAGGTCAAACCCCCACATTTAAGAGCTTTCTTTAGGCCTTGTGGTTTTAAGTAATTGGAAGCCTATTCGATGATTTTGATTAGTTTTTAACTAGATTTAACATGATATGCTGCCCTTTGGGAATATGTTGGCTGAATCTCTTATTTAAATTTCTTTTCACATAGTAAATAAATATTATGTTCAATTGCGGCCATCAAATATAAAACAAATATATTTATGCAGCCCACTTCATCACATCTCTGAGTTCATCTGAAAGCTTCCTCTCTTTTTTTTACTATTTTGATCCGAATGGTACAGTTTTTAAAAATAGTTCCTATAAGAGAAAATACCTACAAAAATAGTCTATATTTGCATCCTTTAAGCCCATTTTGTATTTCATTGAGACAGTGTGTGAAGATGCATGACATGCTGCCCTTTGAGTATATGTTGGCTGAATCTCTTATCTTCTGTTTTCACGTAATTGCGACCGTCAATAAAAAATCTTTACGCAGCCCTCTTCATCTCATCTCTGAGTTCAGAGGTGTGTTCGTCTGAGAGTTTCCTCTAGGTCTGGCGGGTTTGGAGTAATTGGGATCACATTGTGCCGTTATATCTGTCTCATAGAGGCTCTAATTGAGGTGCAGGTCTTGATATCTGCCTGTTTTGGTTTTCCTCCACTTAGCTGGAACCAGTTCGTTGGGCGAGAGTTGTAGGCCGCTGCCTCCAGACTCGGATGCCCACGCAGTGATTGATGGCTGACTCTCAGGTCGGGCTGCCTGTCATCATTAGCGGTGATGGGAATATAATGACTGTAGTGCAGCCTCACCTTTCCACAAGTCTGTCGAGCTCTTCCCTGCAGAGTAATACAGCAAAATACAATAATGCCTTACTTGCTACACTTGTAGCTAAAAATAGTGGATCAGACTGCAACTTTTAGCATTTTATTTTAACAACCGGTACTTTGTTAGTTTAGTGGTACTAATGAAGTCTGCAGGGCTTCTCTGTTCAATTAGGCCGTATATCAATAGTGCTCGAGACACTGAAGAAAATTGAGATTATTGCTTTCATAATACGCAGATGGATTTTTACACAGAGCTGATTCTATTCTTGTGATGAGAAAGTACCTGTCTGTGATGTAAATATGAATGATAAGATTGTGATTATTAACAATTTTTGTTCATTACATTTGTATCATAATATATTAAAAAATGCTCTTTTTTACTTTATGATAGGTTTAAAAATGAATGATCCTTATTCAATAATTGTTTTCTAGGAAGAAAATTAAATCAGGGTAATGAAATTGCCATATCACAGTTAATAATAAAAAGGCTGCATTTGAAGACTGAAATTATTAAAAAGAAACATTGACATAATTATTTCTTAGGAATCAGACCATAAAAAGTGCAATGTATTGAACCTTTTCCAGTAAGTATGCTCAAGTATAAAAATGTAATGTTGTATGACTCCATATGTTCATTTATATATTTATTTATTTACACAATGTTTCAGTGCAAGAGATGCATATACAGGTAGAATGATATACTTCTATGAAGCAGAGGTTCTTGTTGGGATCAGTTTGAGTGTTTGTTCCTCTGGCCTTGTTTTATACGGAGCTGTTGATTCTCACTTGATGTCCAGTGAGTTTGTCCAGATCGATTCATGGGTGACGTCCCAGAAATCCACTTCCCCAGTAACACAGCCAACGGTCAGCAATCCTGAAAGTTGTTAAAGTGTGTTTTAGCTGAAGTCCATGAACCTAGCTTCTTTGTGAAAGTCATGCAGGAACAATTCATTCAAAACATACTGAACGTATCCATTAATGTCATCTGTATCTGACTGAACGGTGAACATGAGACGAGATGTTCTTCGTGTTCAGCCCACTAATGATATATTAACAGCATATATCTTGCAGACAGAGATGTATTGCAGCCCCTCCTGAATGTGACAATGAGAAAAGGTTTTGAATTATGTATGGAGCACTTATAATCCAACAAAACTACCATGTGTGTGTTCAATTGTCTTTTTCTACTGTCCCACATGCCCTTTAGAATTCATCAGTGCTTCAGGTCTTGGTTTTGTGACACTACATTTAGATCTAGAAAGATTTAATACATATCAAACGTTGGGGGACAGTACAATGCATTTTTTTTTTACGTAGTTTTTTAAAGAAGTCTCATGCTCATCAAGGCTGCATACGATGATCAAACATACAGCAAAAAGTGTAATATTGTGAAATAGTATTACAATTTAAAATAACTTATGTTTTAGTATAAAGTAAAATGTATTCCTGTAATGCAAAGCTACATTTTGGCATCATTACTCCAGTCTTAAGTCTAACACGATAATTCAAAAATCATTCTAATATGCAGAATTTTTATCAATACTGGAAACAGTTGTGCTGCTTATTTTATTTTGCAACCAGTGATATATTTTTTCAGAATTATCTGATGAATAGAAAGAAATTATTCAAAAATGTAAAATATTTTGTAACAATATACACTATCGTACCATTTTTTTTAAAGAAATACTAATTATATTCAGCAAAGATAAGTTAAATCGTTAAAAAAGTGATAGTTAAAATAACTTATGTTGTTACAAAATATTTGTATTTTGAATAAATACTGTTCTTTTTCTACTTTTTATTCATCAAAGAATCCTAAAAAGAATATATCTCTCCAGATCTGCATATCAGTGTATGTCAGAGTGGCTTTGAGTTATTTGCATATTTAGATTTGTTGTTAATGTGTTTTAATAGCATCTGGAGTATGTTTAAGGCTCGTCTCAGAGATCCCATCTGTGCCTGATAGCATTAGCTTGACTGAAGTGTAGGAATGAACGTACAGTTACCTACAGCTGACTAATTATGCGTGATGTCAGCAGCAGACATGTAATCGAATAACACATGAAACCTTCCTCCTCTTTAATGCATGTGAATATTGTACTCGATTCATATTTTCTGTGATATGTTCTTTAAGAGCGTCTGATGACAAGCAGACCCGTTTGCACTTGCTGTTATGATTCTTTAATGCGCCGTGATGATTTGAGACTTGCAGAAGCAGGATGCCGGTATGGAGGCGGATCAGGATCATGGATCTGATATGGGAAATTAATGGATATGGAATTAATAAATGATGAGGATAAATTACGCCATGTTCTCTCATCCAGCTCCTCGAGCAAAACAGGGGCCAGGGGTCAAAGACAATCATTCTGGAAACCTGACACCATTATTATGGATGTCATGCTCCCCAAACACATGATGGGATGTGATTGTGAACACAGGTGTACAGATCTGGGTTAGGTCACCATCTGTTTAAAGCAAGCGTGTAGCATGCTGGAACTCATACGTGATCATTTGTTGTGTAATGTAAACAATGTTCAGTTTGTTGATCATTTAGCTCCAAAGACCTCAATATATTTCCATTGGCTTGCACTGATGTGGATAATTATCGTTCGATTTCTATTATTTGTTCTATTGCAGAATATTTTTTGAGAAACGTATTTTTTATCTATTATCATAGAATGTTTAATGAGTTGGTATACAATCTCCATTTCTTTCTGCTTTCAGACCAAACCTTTCTACAACAACGGCTGTGTCAAAATTCACAAATGATGACTTTTCAACCTTTGTCAAATTACAAGCCACAGAGTTTTCATCTATCTTTCAAAGGCTTTTGATACGTTCAATCATTACTTGCTTCTTAATAAAGTGTATTCTATTGGTTTAACTGAAAATGCCCTTCTTTGGTTTAGTGCTTGTCTTCATAAGGCGTTAGTATGTTGTTTTGCAGGGTTTTAAGGCTCAAGGCTCTATCCTGGGACCAATACTTGTTTCTATTTGTATTAATGAATTACCTCATATGTGCCTGAATTGTTCTGTAGATTGGTATGCTGATGACACTGTCACTAATTCTGATTTGTTTCAAATTCAGAATTCTTTACGCGGCATCGTTCTTATTTCTTTTTGATATGAATATTAATTTTGACGATGGTTTACCTGTTAATAATGTTGATTCGTTCTTTGAATTGACCCTGAACTCACTTTTAAGACCCATATTGATTATATTGTTAATAGAACATATGGTTGTTTGTTTACTTTATCATTAAATTAATTGTTTTACATTTCAAGTTAGTAAAATAATGATCTCTTGGGTAATATTACCTCTCATTGATTATGCTGATGTTGTTTACACCACTAATTCTGATTTGTTTCAAATTCAGAATTCTTGATGCGGTATTGTCGTTTTTTTCTTTTTAAATATTACTTTTGATGATGGTTTACCTCTTGATAATGTAGATTCATTCTTTGGATTGACCCGGAACTCACTTTTAGATTTACATAACATTTACATTGTAAATTAAAATTATGATGATTATAATTAATATTATTATTATTAATAATTATTATTATAATATTTATAAATATTATTACAATGTAAATGCATTTTATGATTCATCAAGAACCACGGTTTCAGCTCAAAATCTTCTTTACTGTTAGCAATGCATATTACTGATCAAAAATTAAGTTGTGATATATTTACGGTAGAAAATGTACAAAATATCTTCTATTGAAATATATAAAACTATTGAATTGTGAGATAACTTGCAGTTATGAGGAAAGGTTCAAGGTTCTTTTATTCGTCACATACTCAATTATACAGGATATAATCAGTAGTGAAATGCAAAGAAAAAAGTAGGAATTGTGAAATAAATAGTTTAAATTGCCTTTTGTATTTTTTATTCTGTGTCAAAAACTAAAGAAAACATGAATGTGAGATGTAAACTCAGAGCGAAATGCCCGACAGTGAATTATTATCTTAGCTGTACGAGGATCAACAGTCACAGAACTACGAAGCTACGGTTGCATTCAATATTAAATTATATTTAGTGCTGTCAAACGATTAAACGGGATTAATCGCATCCAAAATAAAAGTTTTTGTTTACATAATATATGTGTGTATACTGTGTATACTGTATATATTATGTATATATAAATACAAACATGTGCATGTATATATTTAAGATGGCAATATAAATAAAATATAATATATTATGAAAATATATATTTATATATAATATAAAATATAAGAACATTAATATATAAATGTATAAACGTGTAAATATTTTCAAAATATATAATGTATGTGTGCCTTTATATACATAATAAATATACACCGTACAGATACACATACAATGTAAACAAAACCCTTTATTTTGGATGTTATTAATCGTTTGACAGCACTGATTATATTATATGATATCAGACACAGGTTTGTAGGAAGTCTATTTCCAGGTCAGTTATTAGCTTGTATTTCTGCTGTTGTTTTCGAGGGGTAATTATCTGAAGCTGAACTGGATCTTGTCAGAGCTGCAGGATATCCAGCGCTGGAGGACAACAGAAATACTAAATGACCAGGTCTGAGTGAAGATTGCAGGTTTATCTCATTGTTGTGTGTTTTCCTCAATGTCATATTAACAGCCATATTCTGCCTATATGCCTCAGTCCTCATGGACACAAACATGGACGTCTGTGTTACATAAGCTCACCACACTTGATAGCTCAGACCTTATCTTCTCAGTCTCCAGGCTACAACTATACAGTACAGTCAAATGAAGCCAAATCCTTCTTTATCCTCCTGTCTGAAAGACATCTGAAAGACATAAAGTTAGCCTGCCCCCGTGGATGCTTTGTTTCTCCTGTGAGGAGTTACCCTCCTACATCTGCACCAACTCTTCATTTCTGTTCACCAGCATTTCATTATCACAGCTTGGGTAGTATGTCGATTGCTGATGCTTAATTTATTATGTTACTTACATTTTCAAGAGATGATGACTGAATTAAATAGTTTCTTCTTCTTTTTATACAATATTTCTAATAGATATCTATTGTTTGATCAGTATTACATCTAAATAATGCAGCACAACATCTTGAGCACTGGTAAATCAGTGCAAATATATTTCTGGCTGGTGTAAACGCCTGGTATTGTCAGTCCAAAAGCTGTCAGAAATGTCAGATCCCATCTGCTGAATTCTGAGCAGTCTTTTATATACTCTTTTCCATTCTCCAAGAAACGGTTATCAAGCTCGAGCGTGGCAGTGTGTACTCGGTACAGGCAGTTCTTGAGTATAACGTCTCAAACTGAGAGGATATAGTGGTACAATAGGCCACTATCATGCTATGTGCAATGTTAAAGTTACTGTTGGAACGAACAACATATAGTCGCTCCAAAACCTATTCGGATAAAACCCGTGGTATGAATTTCATTGCATTAGATCCAAAATATCCAACAGTGATGCTGACTTTTTCTTTATACATTTGAAATCTCTTTTAATGAACTGGTCCAAAGATGATTTTTACTAAATGTGTGAAATCAGTTCCCCTCCAGTTCACACAGAAACAATAAGACAAAAATCTGTGTGAGTCATTAATATATTCCCAGAAAAGACTTGTTTTTAATGCAATGATAGTAATACAGTACATTTTAAGAGTTCAAATAGGCTACTTTTGGCCACAAATGCATTTAACTAATATATTAGACTGCATATTTAATATAGTATATTAAATATATAAAATAATATAAATGATATTACAATCATATATTGAATATATAAAAAAGTTGCTTAAAAGTTCAAATTTAGGTTAAACTGTAACTAAATACATTAACAATTGCTAAATTTGCAATAGCCCATAGTTATGTTATAATACATTATATAATATTTAAATGTTAAATTTTATTTATATTTGATCATACACAATATTTCATATAATGTTTAATTTATTTTAAATACTTAATATTATTTGTTTTAAAATTAAATATATTATATTAAATATTTTATGTTATCAAGTAAAAATAAAAATAATTTAAATATAATATATTAATAAATAAAATGTACACGTATATATAAAATGTAATGAAAACATACAATGTAATACTTTTTATATATATACATGCATATATAAAATGTAATATATGTAGGATAAAAACAAACAAAAAAACTATTTAAATAATCTTTCTATTTTAAACTATCTCTTTTATAAAGTTGACGTCCCGTATGAGAGCGCGTGAGAGCGCGTGAGAGCGGTGACTGCATCCTCGGCTGAAGCGCAACAGTCTCAGTCTGCCCTCAGAAGAGCGTGACACACGGAGAGAGAGAGAGAGAGACCAGTGTTACAATGGAGAAGAAACTCGACAGCATCTCAGCGCAGTGGAGATATCAAGTTCATCATCAGTGGTAGGACTAAAATCGTGCTTGTAAATCATGCAAAATGCACACGCCTCGCGTGCGACTTCGACAAGCCGTCGGTCATGTTTGTACTTTTGCCGTTCTTTGAATGAGAGGGCTTTTATTTCAGCTGCACAAAGACGTGGTGTTATAGTGGGATAATTTAAGATACCTGTTACTTTGGCCGGTATATATTAATTATGGTTATGGCATCTGCTTCTTATGAAAATCTATATCAATTAAGCTTATGCAGGCTTCACCTGTGTAATAGTTGTAGAGTAACTAGATGGACTGACTCGCGTTGAGGTTTGTTCTCTGTGGACTTCTTCAGCTTGTGTTTCTGCGTCTTTTTATTAATGTATGACTGGAAGCAGCCAAGCAGGTGGGATGAGACTCACTGACCATTATACAAGCTCGCTCATCCTCTACTAAACTAACAGCCCGTAACATATAGAGCACATTCTGGGCTTTGACATCAAAACTCGCTGTAAATCACCGAATGCTTATAGACTACTAGTACAGCTGTCAAAAACTGTTATAGACTAGATATGATTTACAGCACTGGCCAGATTGACAAAGAGTCATCCATTGATTACAGATGACCTAAGAGTCAATAATACACACTATCAGTGATATAATCGGACTACGTTTAACCTAACTCATTTTATCAAGTTGATTTAACGAGGATAATCTTGTACTACATTGATATAAAAATACATACATAAAGAAAGAAAGCATTTTCTATGTGTTTATGAGCGTCATGAAGTGCATTACACATTGGCTTCCTGTAAAATAAATCATTTTAAAATAACAACAATCAAAGTAAAAACTGGAAGATGTTCTGAATGTAGGCTATATACGTGGCAGGCTATTTAAACATGAAAAAGAGGAATTATAAGGAGAATAACAGATTATGAATAATTTATTGCTAGTGTGCGAGTAATATTTATTCATGTAATAAGTCAAAAGTAACTCTAGTCTCTACTACAAGTATTTTAAAATGTAATAATTACATTTATTTACAAGTAGGACATCTTTGGAGACTGATTATGTAATCCAGATTACCTGTAATCAGTTCTACCCAGCACTGATCATTTATTATACCCCCACACACACACACACTTTGTGAAGTGCAAGATGGTTGATCTTACAGTAAATAATGTTAAAAGTTGAATAAAATGACAATCTGCCCTGACTTTGTTAATGCAGAAATACCCCTGCACAGCGTTTCCGTTCCAGTCTGCCTTCATTACAGTTGAGTCCTGTCGTAGCGTATGATGTGACTTTATTGTGCACACACACAGCGGTTATTACAAAACCAGCAGTAAAATGAGCTATATGATGTATCTGGAGATCATGCTGATGCTGGATGTATTTAAAATCTGATAATGTCTCTTATCTTATCTCTTATAGTGACTTCTGCATTAAATGATGGCAGAAATGCATGTGATGTGTTCTGTGCAATAACAACAATTGTACTAATGGTTTGTTGTGTGAATTTTATGTCCTGTTAAAGGCTCCGTGACATTCTGTATTAAATGACAAAGTACCCAAAGCTTGTTTAAATGGAAGGAAACACAATTTGATTCAGCACACAACACAATTGCTTCCATTTGCTCATCTACTTCACAACAATGTGTTACACAGGGTGTTACTCTCATCATAGACAGTGTGGATAATTAGCATTTTCTTTGCAAGGGCGATGATGTAGACGTCTTTAAACTTGAATCTGTAATGACATTAAAAGCTTATTCACACTTCCGAATCCCATCCAGACAGGTTTGTTGCCGTTAGAGAAGGGTGCATGCTTCTAAGAGTTTCAGCTTGTCTTTCAGGGATGAAATTCTTACCGCTGGCACTGCTTCACCTTTGAGAAGAGACACAGTTCATACAGGCATTAGGCAAGAGGAATGAGAATAAGGGATCTGACAATGAATGTGACGTTCTGATGCCATTAAATGACCGTATCTATATAATATGATGAATATTTTACATTAAGATAAGATGACCAGTTGAGATATTGTTTCATCATTAGAAGATTGTTTGAAATGAATGTAGTTGATTTAGGCACCTGCAGTGTTTATAGTTAAACTGTAAATTGTGTTGAATTGTTGACTCACTTTCATGTCTTTCTCTGTTGAGCACAAAGATTTTTAAAGAAACATCACAAGTTGTTTCAGTGCACAGAGACACCATCTGTCTGGTTCATTCCACTGGTGCTCTAGTCTATGTTTTAAATGTCTGAAGCCACAGGACAATGTCTTATCATTAGAAACTGGATATTTCAAAACATATCTCATCTCAGGCCCTATCCTGCGTTTTCCAATTGTCTCTCAATGACACAAACCTGACATGATGCAATTTTTTTTTTAAATAAATTTATCTATGGATTACTGTTGGAAAAAAGCTGCATAGTCAAGAAACTTTTGTGGAAAAGTTGTGTGAATTTTATGTCCTGTTAAAGGCTCCGTGATGTTCTGTATTAAATGACAAAGTACCCAAAGCTTGTTTAAATGGAAGGAAACACAATTTGATTCAGCACACAACACAATTGCTTCCATTTGCTCATCTACTTCACAACAATGTGTTACACAGGGTGTTAGTCTCATCATAGACAGTGGGAATAATTAGCATTGTCTTTGCAAGGGCGATGATGTAGACGTCTTTAAACCTTGAATCTGTAATGACATTAATGTGTTTGCTCTCTTATTCACACTTCCGAATCCCACATCCAGACAGGTTTATTGCCGTTAGAGAAGGGTGGTGCTTTCGAGGGTAATGCCGTTTCAGCTTGTCTTTCAGGGATGAAATTCTTACCGCTGGCACTGCTTCACCTTTGAGAAGAGACACAGTTCATACAGGCTTTAGGAAAAGAGGAATGAGAATAAGAGATATGACAATGAATGTGACATGTTCTGATGCCATTAAATGACCGTATCTATATAATGATGAATATTTTAGCATTAAGATAAGATGACCAGTTGAGAGATATTTCTTGTTTGAAGATTGAATTAGTTGATTTAGGCACCTGCAGTGTTTATAAGCTGTAAACTGTAAATTGTGTTGAATTGTGTTTGACTCACTTTCATGTTTTTCTGTTGAGCACAAAAGGAATTTTAAAGAAACTTCACAAGTTTTTTCCAGTTCACAGAGACACCATCTGTCTGGTTCATTCCACTGGTGCTCTAGTCTATGTTTTAGTCGTCTGAAGCCACAGGACAATGTCTTGCCAGGAGCAGACAGAAACTGACATTTCCAAAACATATCTCACATCTCAGGCCCTATCCTGCGTTTTCCAGTGTCCTCAATGACTTCAAACCTGACATGATGCAATTTTTTTTACTTGAATACATTATCTATGGATTAATGTTGGAAAAAAGCTGCATAGTCAAGATTCTTCAAAAAAATGATATTTTGTGGGAAAATAACATTCAGACTTGAAATGACACATTTTCCTTTAAAAAACTTAATGAAAAGAGCATACTTAAAGGAATAGTTCACCCACAAATTAAAATTTGCTGACAAATTACTCACCCTCCACTGCAGTGAATGGGTGCCGTCAGAATGAGAGTCCAGACAGCTGATAAAAACATCACAATAATCCACAATTAATCCATACGTCTCCAGTCCATCAATTAGTATCTTGTGGAGTGAAAAGCTGCACGTTTGTCATAAAAAAATCCATTATTAAGACGTTTTAACTTCAAAACATTGCTGTTGGCTAAAATTCAAGTACTCTATCCATGATATTGTCTTATGCAGTGAAAAAAAATGTGTCTTGTCTTGTTTAAAACAGTCCAAAACAGTTTTAAACAAATATGTGGGTGGATTTTGATGTGTGAGGACAACAGGAGCTGGACTTTTACTCTGGAAGAAGGTTTATTATGGATTGTAGATTAAAGTTAAAATGCCTTAATGATTGATTTGTTTCTTACAAACTAGTTCACCCAAAAATGACAATTGTGTCATCTACTCAGAACACAAAGGAAGATATTCTGAAGAATGAGGGAAACAGAGCAGTTCTGTCAATGGTGCCCCAGTTTAACTGCCTGGATACAAACTTTCTTCAAAATTTCTTCCTTTGTGTAGATATTCATACAGGTTTGGATGGACTGAAGTGGTGTGGATTATTGTGATGCTTTTTATCAGCTCTTTGGACTCTCATTCTGACGGCACCCATTCACTGCAGTGCATCCATTGGTGAGCAAGTGATGCAAAGCTAAACATTTTTCAAATCTGTTCATTTGAAGAAACAACCTTATCCACATCTTGGATGGCCTGAGAGTGAGTCAGTCAATTTCAGCTATTTTTTTATTTTTAGGTGAACTAGTCTTTTAAGTTTTCACATCGGTCATGCAGAGAAAGTAAATTGGCACAAATAGATAGATAGTGTGTGCCAATATTAGGAAGGCAATCATTTTACTTTGCAAGTTACTTATTTCTCAAACCCACGCTTTGGAAAAGCTGGTCACTCAGTTTAAAATGTAACCGTTATTGGTTTGAACCTTTTGAGTTCATATTTCCATATAGAAGAGTGTGAGTCTGCTGAGCTGAGCATGTTGAATATTATCCAGAACAGTAGATGAAGGAATAGTGTTGTACATTTGCCATGCTGCCTAAAACATATAATGAGCAGACACTTGTTTCCGAATGTTGAGGATGGAAAATTGACTAATGTTTTCAAACGGTCCACACACTGCGCTTGTTTGGTGTGCACTTGGTGAATGACTCAAAAGGTGTGTTTGCTTTAGCATTATTAAATATATTTTGATCCGCTGGTGACCTTGAGGCTTCATCTGAATCCAAAGGTCTGGTAGCCTATTGTACCTCAGTCATTAATAACTTCAGGTTCAGTACGTACAGTATGCATCAATGCACACATTGGTTTGTTAGGACTAGCTGCCTCGGTAGAGGTGTTGGCTTATGAATGTTCGTTTCTCAGTGTGTCTTTCTCTTTTTCACTCGTTGCATTTTTGTGTTGCATAATCAGTGGGTGGAACTAGGACTTGCCAGGTGGACTTTGCAGTATTACTTGTGAAAGTCTTTATTTTAAAGATTGCCAAGCTGCAGTTCATAATCAGCATTACATCTACATACCTTTACATATTCCTTGTAAAATAAATGTTAATGCAGGTGCATAGAACAAGAAGCTTTTCACCTTTTTGTGTGACAAGATCAACAAAACGCTACAGATTATCAGTGTGCTTGAGCGTCAATTAAATTACAAAAGAGTGTAAGAGGAGAGCGAGACAGCGGGAAGAGGAGGCTAAAAACATGTAACTGCAGTTATGGAGTTAAATGATCGTATAATTGCTGTAGTTGGTGACTGGTGGTGTAAAGTGTGTCTGAACACAACAGAAGAGAAGACACTCTCAGGGGAGAACTCAGTGAGGTGAATGTGCAGTAATGATAGAGATGTTATTTGAACATGCATCTGATCTGCAGCACTCGTCTGGATGTATTCTCAGCTATAGTGTTTTCTCTGTGCTATCTTCTGTCATCCAGAGGTGTGTAGATATTAGAGATGGAACAGGAATGAGGCTAATATTCTGCCTTGTGTTAATATTTCAGCCTCATGCCTATTCAAGACTAATTGCTGACTGTTTTAAATACAGCAAAAAGTTATATGACAAAGCTTTCTTGCCATACACACACACACACACACACACACACACACACACACACACACACACACATGTTGGTTTTTATGGTTTACGGGGACTCTCCATAGGCGTAATGGTTTTTATACTGTACAAGCTGTATGTGCTATTGCCCTACACCTACCCTACACCTAAACTTAGCCCTCACAGGAGACGGTGCATTTCAACTTTCCCCCCCAAAAAACTCACTCTGTATGATTTATAAGCGTTTTAAATTATGGGGACACAGAAAATGTCCTCATAAATCACCTTCTCCTTGTAATACCTATGTCATACCCATGTCATTATACAAATTTGTGTCCTCATAAACCACATAAACATGCCCACACACACACACACACACACACACACTTAATAGCACACCATTTAATAGATGCCTTCTTTTTCAAAGTATAATTCTTATTTACCACTTATCAAGGGTATTGCCTCTTACAGAGACAAATTCCTAGCGCCATTCTGTTGCATGAAGTTTGGTTGTAAAGCTTTTCTTCCTGGATGGAGATGGTGACTGCATAGGGAGCTGTAATCTGTAGTGTGATGAATATACTTCACCCTGAATCTGTCATGTGCTGGAGGTGGAGATCTGCTTTGGAAGTTGACGGTGTTATGTCTGAAATTCAGATCGATGTTTGGAAGTCTGCAGAGTGCACACATAGATATACACTCATCAGTTTCACAGTTAATTCATTTCTGAATCCTATTTTTACTCAAAAAGTAAGTTGTAGCCAGACTAAAAAAAGTCCCAATGTGGGTGTAATACTTCCAGTTTTGTTCCAAAATCAGTTCAGATAACTACAAAAACAAAAATATACAAATACTGTGTGGACACGTAAAACAAAACAAACACAACACTTAGCATTATATCTCTTACTCACCAATGGATGCTCTGCAGTGAATGGGTGCCGTCAGAATGAGAGTTCAAATAGCTGATAAAAACATCACAATAATCCACAGGTAATCCACACCACTCCAGTCCATCAGTTAACATCTTCTGGAGCAAAAAACTACGTTTGGAAGAAATAAATCTATAATTACGTTTTATTTTTAAACCGTTGCTTCTAGCCAAAATACAAGTCCATAATTCATATTTCTTCTGTGATAAAGTCTCACTCCTGCTGTCCTCGTAGATCAAAATCCACCCACATGTTTGTTCAGAACTGTGTTGGACTGTTTTCACTTGTAAACAGTGTTTGATCTGTGCAGATTTCTCTCCTGATTCAGACAAGATGACTTTTTCACTGGAGACAGCAACATTAGAATATAATTATGGATTTGTTTCTTATAAACTGATGGACTGGACTGGAGTGGTGTGCATTACTTGTGGATTATTGTGATGCTTTTATCAGTGTTTGGACTCTCATTCTGACGGCACCCATTCACTGCAGAGCATCCATTGCTGAGCAAGAGATTTAATGCTACATTTCTCCAAATCTGTTCTGATGAGGAAACAAACTCATCTACATCTTGCACGGCCCGAGGGTGAGTAAATATTCAGCATTTTTTTATTTTTGGGTCAACAATTCCTTTAATAAGGAGTATCTTAATGACTCTAAACTGGTATCTTAATGGTACTACACTGGTTCTTTGCACTTAAGAAGCACAAACTCAACCTCCAAATCCTGGAATGTATTTTCTAAATCTTAGAATTGCCACCTTAAATACATTTCTGCTGCTTTAAACCCCAATTGTATTCATCCTCTTCACACTCTTGGAAAACCAAGGATGAATTGCCACGAGCACTTCCCGTCGGTCTCTCAGGCTTTTTCCACCAGGTTTTGTTTGCAGTGGAGCCAATTTCTGTTTTTCCCGTCGGGAGCTGGAGCGGTAAGCAGCTGCCGTCGGAGCGGGGCCAGGCGTGAGCGTCACAAATAAACTCACTGGGAAGAGCGAACAGAAGGCGTTTGTTTATGAACGGACACGCTTTCATGTTTAGAAGCTCCCTCCAGTCTTGTTTATGCCATATATTCAGTGTTTACTCAGGGGTCATGCCAGCGAGCGGCTTCTCAACCGCACACTTCAGCATCCGTCCGCTGCGGATCGAGTGAGTGTTGAGCTGCTGTGAAGGTCATTGTTTAGGATTGGTCTTGGTGTCATTACTTGCTTTTCCTTGGGAATTTGACCTGTAATTCATTCCCTCCATCTCAAAACCTCACGTGTGGTCTAGTCATAACATTTGACTCAAATATCACATATACTCTAAAAAATAAAGAATCTTTCAGTGAACAGATCTTTAAAGAATGGCATTTTTCTTAGTGTGGGGAACATTTTAAAGATCTGAAGAACCTTCTCTCTCTAAAATAAAGTTTTTTGGTTCTCCAGAGAACCTTTCTGTGAACAGTTCTTTGAAGCACCATTATTGTCTTAGTGTGAAGAACACCCAAAAAAGAAAATGCTGTCATCATTTATGGACCATTTATGGACCAAGTTGTTCCAAACCTGTAAGAGTTTCTTTCTTCTGCTGACCACAAAAGAAGATATTTTGAAGAATGTTTGGTAACCAAAATGTTTGATGTTAGCCATTGACTTCTATAGTATGACTAAAAAGGCATGTGTGACGAGTGGGGCGGGGCCGAGAGCCGTGGGGTGGAGCGAGGCGGTGGAGTGAATGGTAATGAACGACACCTGCGCCACTCACCGGTCTCGAGTCCCACGGAGGAGCTCGAAGGAATAAAAGGAGGAGTGACGACATTGGAAGACGAGAGGACCAGGCCTGGATTTTTACTTTATGTTTTGTGTGCGGCAGTCGTCCGCGAGCTGCCGCTTTTCTGTTATGTTTGGTTATTTTGTTATTAAAATGTTTAAATGTTCGCGGTTCCGCCTCCTTCTTCCGTATATATCAACTTTGTTACATTGGTGCGAAGCCGGGAGGAAGGAGGGACACGCTGTCAGAGAGCCCTCGCTGCTGAGTGGGATCGCGGTGCTGAGAAGATCGGGCAGCAGGAAGTGGCGGAGACCGCCAGTGGCTGCCCAGCGGTGGTGCTGGAGCAAAGAAGAACAGGTGGGACGGAAGACTCGCTGCCGTGCTCCTGGGTCGAGGAGTGGCTGCCGTCCGAGAGGGAGCGGAGGAGTCGCCCGTTCGCCTGGAGGCCGCCTGCTGCCATCCGCCATGTTTGGGAGGAGCAGGGAACGGGGACTCGCTGCCGGCTGCCCTCGACCGGAGGAGCCACCGCCGTCCGCCAGGAGGCGGATGAGCATCGGGCCGCCCACCAAAGATGTCCAGTACCATCGCATGGCACCACAGGTGAACCGCTCAGCTGGTTGAGGACCGAAGCGGCAGTGTGTCCGGGAACGGACCGAGATTATATATTTTTTCCTCTCTCCCCTCTCGTCTCTGTCACTCCTCATCCTTCCGTCTCCTTTCTCTCGCCTCGTCTGTCCTTACCCCAGGTACGCTCCCCGGGAGAGGGGAGGGGAGTAGAGCGCAGTCTCGTGAGTACCCCGGCCTGCGAGGCGATGGGGGGTGGCGGCGGGGTGAATGATAATGAAGCGACACCTCGCCCACTCACCGGTCTCGAGTCCCACGGAGGAGCTTGGAAGGAATAAAAGGAGGAGTGACGACATTGGAAGACGAGAGAGGACCAGGCCTGGACTTTAGTTTTGTGTTTTGTGTGTGGCAGTCGTCCGTGAGGGGCTGCCGCTTTTCATTTGTTTATTTGATTAAATGTGTTAAATGTTCCCGCCTCCTTCTTCATATATCAACTTTGTTACAGCATGGAAGTCAATGGCTACCATCAACTGTTTAGTTTCCAACATTCTTCAAAATATCTTATTTTGTGTTCAACAGAAGAAAGAAGCTCATACAAGTGTATGGTGAGTAAATGATGACAGAATTGTCATTTCTGGGTGAACTATAGATTTAACCTCACCAGCTGCACTTTAATTGCCTCCAGTGATGTATCAATATCACTGATCCTAAGATACTGATCATAAACTGTAATGTTTTACTGCAAGTTTTGATGCCTTCATATCTGCCATTCTCACTGTCCACAGCTGAAGATGATATAATTAATAACCGACTATTGTAAGATCAAAGATATGACAGAATCTGTCACAGATCAAACGCAGTCACTGATGCGACTCTCTTATCATCTGAATATATTAAAACATCACTAAAGTTGTCTTTTTCCATCCCGCTCAGAACATATCTCAATCCTCAAGATTAGACATTGTGTGCTTAAGTAGCATGAGTTATTATATAAAGGATGTTTTAAACACCTTTAGGTGTTTAACACTTTCTATATAAAAATACTACAATCAGATACTATTAATTTTATCACATTCTATTAAAACAAAAGATTTGGAGTCATCAGCAGTAACACATTGTGACCATATATTTCAATGTGCACTGATCATTTTAAGCAGAATTGCTTTTTATTATTATTATTCCTTTTCAAAACCAAGGCAACATAACTGATATCTCTATACGCTCTTGTATTAAGAGTTTACCTTCCCTGCCTGTAATCACATGAAGTGCCAGCGAGCGCTCTTCTCATAAATGATCAGCGATCTGAATAATGAAGTAGGAGCAGGTGTGCAGAGCAGTAAAGTGTTCCCTGGATCAGTGTAATATCAAGCAGAAAACACTGATATACAACACTGACATCTACAGGCTGGTTTGCATAAAACACGATTTACTTAAGGCAAGACAGGGGAGTGATATTTAAATGTATTTATTTTTCTTCACATGTTTTCATTTGAATTCAAACTAATATTTTACAACTAGTTTGTGGTTCAAATTTAACATGAATGCTAAAACATACAGGACTTTATCATGCCTCTAATGTTGGGACTATCACGAGACATGTTATGCAATAAAAATTGTATGACTAAAATGAAAAAGTGTATCATTAAAATGTATTATGAACATACTTTAGGTAGGCACTTTGACTTCTTACATTAAATGCAATATTATGATCTAGTGGCTTTTATTATGGTACCATTACTTTTGGCACATAATAATTTTTTTACATACAAATGTGCAAGAAAGGATCTCCAGAATCAAATGTGAAATAAAAGTTATATTTTCCTATATTTACCTTTAATTTGGTTCCTTTTTGAAGTTTAAACCTTAATTATAAACTTTCTGTTTATAATTTGTTGAAAATATTTACATACTTTCTATATTCAAATACATGTATAATATGTATGAATAATAATAATAAATACAGTACATGTAAAACATTTAATAAAAATATTCATAGCAGAGTAGGAGGTCGAGGAGCATAACGTTATCATGCCAGTAGGTGGCAACAATGTGTATTTATTCATTCTTTTTCGCTTTCTCTCATGTTTACCCTGTTTTAGATAATTCACTTATATTTTGTATTTTAGTAGCAAATTTTCTGATTGTGTGTGATTTTTAGTTTTCTGTAATATATATAATTTGTACTCTTTTTTCTTTTTCTCTCCATATGATGTGTATATGTGTGATGCTCTGTCTTTGTTTTAGGGTGACCTTTTAACATTCTGTCAAGGGTCTACAGATGAAAAATAGCCTTTTGGGCTAATTCTGGCACGTTTACAGTTATGTTTATTAATGTGCATTGCCCCTGTAAATAAATAATTCAATAATTTAAAAGGCTGATTCATTCAGAAATAAGTTGCTGAATTCTGAACCGCATGCTAGCACGCTGCTCTTTTTTCAAAGAAATAAAAGCTACAAATAATTAGTAATACGGTGTTCAGCAATCGACTTCATGATTGAGTCATTGAACCGTTCACTCAACAGATTCATTTAAGAACAAAACCACTGTTGCTCAGTGTTGCAGCGACAGCTTGTGGCCTTGTTTGGAACTATTTATTTATTTATGTCGGCAGTAATTGGAAATATTATGACTAAATGTAAGTTATTTCATATTGAACTGCCTCCTTGTTGTTCCAGTGAGTTCTTGATCTGCGTCAGGTCAGAGGCTTGAACACATCTTTTGAACTAGCAGTGGCAGATTGTGATTGTGCCTCTTTGAGACACTTTTTCAGTTTTGTCTTTTTCATATAATTGTGCTTTGAACTGATGCATAAAACAAACACACATGGCTAATATATATGGTGAAGTGAAGCTATGTTTGACAGCAGAAATAGGCAGAAGCACTTTACATTTATGCATTTAGCAGACACTTTTATCCAAAGCGACTTACAGTACATTCAGGCTATACAGTTTTTGTATGTGTGTTCCCTGAGAATTGAACCCACAACCTTTTGCGCTGCTAACACAATGCTCTACCACTGAGCCACAGGAACACGTGCTTTACGTGCTTTGTGAAAGGTTTAATAAGATAACATTGTTTGTGTTCATTATTTGTCACTGTTAATAAAATGACACTTTTTGTTCACATTCATTTTTCACAGTGCTTTAATGTCAACAGTTATTACTTATGATTGTAGAATGTACAGTATTTGTGAATGTTGAAATCAACATTAAATTAGAAATACTGTAGAATTATTGTTTATTGTTAATTTCAACTAATGTAGTTAACACATTGAAACAATTGAAAACACGTTGAACAAGCTTTTTAATAAAATGTATGTGAAGACCCTAAATATGATGTTACAGGAATAAATATAGGATGCACAAAGTAGCTTTAAGTAAAAGTTTTAGTAAAATCTTTTTCAAGCGTACCTGTAGGAGTATTGAGTTAAGGCTAAATCAGCATCACTGAGTGTGTTTGGTTGCTGTGACAGGTTGACAGGCAGTGTGTTGTGTGTTATCTCTTGTTACTCGGTAGATTAGCTAAATAATTGATGTGGACATCCCCTCACATCGACATACACGAGTGTGTATGTATGCATGTGTGTGAATTACCATTGGTGTAAAAGTGAACAATTATGTCGGGTGTAAAGATGCAATTTACAAAGTATTCAAAATAGATGGTAGCAAATTGCATAAAAGATATCTATATCGTTAACAAGCACAGTTTGGAACCGTTTGCTCTAATGGAGACCGTGCTTTATGCTCTATCACTCCCAGACACTACACCTACACCGAAAACTACACCGAGTTCATCACCATAGATCCCTCAACAACAACCCAATACGACTTTTCCATTGGCTTGTGGATTATTGGAGAAAATAAGCTCTGTGACCAACAAGTGTATTATTCTTACATTGTTCTGTGAAAGTGGAAGAAAATTTGAAGCACACAACTGCAAAGTTTTTAGTCTATTGTATGACTTTAAATATGGAACTTAATTGGCTGATGTAGCTTTTTCTCCACATTAAAAACAAAATGGCTTTAGAGAGACTGTGTGACTATCATGTCCATGCGTCTCTGCACTATTAGCTGCTGTTTTGAAGGAGAGCGAGGTTAATGCTCGCGCAGCGCTCAGCTGATGTTCACAGATCTCTGTCTAGAGCCTCTGAGTCCACAGACAGTGTCAGCTTTGTAGGCATAGCATAAGTGTGTGTGTGTGTGTGTGTGTGTGTGTGTGTGTGTGTGTGTGTGTGTGTGTGTGTGTGTGTGTGTGTGTGTGTGTTTTAATACAATTTAGTGTAATTAATGACATGATATGCTTAATTAAACTAATTGAATCACCTCAATTTGGGCTGAGTAACTGATCATTTAAAATAATAATTTATTAATAAGGCATAATAATTAATAAGGTATTATTATATTAAATAACAAAATCATTGAATAGACATTACAAAAAGTAGCTTTAAATGAGTTATGATTCAACGCTGCATAAATAATGATAATAAATAGGACTATTTTAATTTGTGAAATTTAACAAAACAGGCAATATTGTGTCTTAATTGCAGCACAATATTAACTTCAGTATTAACACATCTTGATCAGTTATGATTAAAAATATTTAACAAGCTAAATTTACTGCAAAAGCATTGCATAAATTATATAAGATGTTCTTAATATATGATGCAGAAATTTATTTACAGCATGGCATTTATTCATATATATATATATATTTTTATTATTTTTTCTTCCATCTATCCATCCATCCATCCATCTGAAAACATTGTTGGCATAGCAGCATTGTAGCGCAGTAAATGAAGTCTTTGTTTGGACAGAACAGACAGGATGCTGTTATCTTCTTATTTTCAGATAAACAGGTCCCTTCGGATGAAAGGAATGAGTCCAATGTTTCAGTTTTAATGGCGCAGGATTTTGGTGGAATAATGAACTCTCTCTTTGAAGACACGTTGTGCTGCTCCATGTTTCACTTTGTGATCTGAGTAAACAGACAGTAGCTAACCAGATAAAAAATATGATTAATGCAGATTTAGTCCATAACTGTACAGCTCCTGCTGTCTATGGAGGTGTAGAGACAATTGTTTATATGACTTGTGTTGTGATTGTCAGGTTTAGATGAACACGCAGACCTTAGTCAGGTTAGACGCATTATTGAATTTTACATGGATTCAAATTAGGCTGTGAGGTACAGACTTTTACAGTCTTCACAATGCACATCTTTAAATATGCAAATACAAATCAGTAACATTATTTTGTGCAATCATATGTAATGAATGACTTAAAATCCGTGATGTGTCTCAGTTGTCATGACCTACATCCTGCATCCTGGACTCCACATTACAGGAACCTTCATTTCTGTCCGGCTGATGTTCATCCTTGTATTAGTCATGTGTAACGGTGCCACAGAAGCACTTTTGAAGTGGTATTTCAGTGCCTTTGACACAGACTGTTTAATGCTGCTCCGCAGTGGTATTTGCAACACTTGTAATTGCAATTACAGCTACATTGATACTAGGAGCTGAGGTGGTTACAGGTACAGCGCAGTCTGAACTTGTGTAAAGATGCATTACAGTGTTGCCAAATGCCTTCAATGAAAAATAGCCAAAGCCTGCAGCTTGAAAGTCGCTAAAAGTCACTGTCATGCACTAATTAGTATATGTATGACATCATCACGTTGTATTAGCCCTTTACATTCGTTTTATATACAGCCTATTCCTATTTTAATACAGCCAAATTCTCATTAAACCTGTTCTCATTTACATAATAATTAGTAATGATAATTAATAATAATGAAATATACTCAATAAATTGATAGTTGTGTAGCTTACTGTAAACTTGATCTTGCAAATGCAGCGCTAGAGTAATACATGATTTACAAAACACATCAAATAATGATCCTGCGATAGATTGTTCAATTTCCGAATTACAAGATCATATATTTATGTCTAATACTATTTTATTTATATTTTATTGTGGATGTTTTCTCACAATCACAACTTTAATTCTAGTTAACTATTTATCAGATACTGATAATTGTTAATTATATTTTTTAAAATGTAATACACTGTAATAATCTATAAGCATATTTAACAATTGGTTGAAGATTAATAATTGCAAAGTGTTTTCAAGCAACATGGTTAGGCCTGTAGCTGTTTGTCCATGTGCTATCTGGTGGGTACTCTGTGAATATTTATTTATTGAAGTCCTAAAAAAGGTGCTAACAGGATTCATGTTCATTTTTGTTTTCTTTGTGCAAAGTATTCTCAGGTCACAAAACTGAAGTCGAGCCACTGATGTTCCCATGGGCTGTTTTAAACATGTATTTACTGTTTCTGGACCTGGAAACATTTCAGTTGCTGTCTGTGGAGGGTGAGATAGCTCTCGATTTCATCAAAATAAACATAACAATTTGTGTTCCGGAGATGAACAACCGTCTTTTCCCCGGGTTTACGTGTCCGACATTTTAGGATGAGTATCACATGCATGCACGCTTTTGCATTTTGGTGAAGACAACAGCTGTGCTGTGATTTCAGCTATTTGTTAAATGATGACAGAAAAAGATACTGTTTATTTTTTTGTGTACTCTCCAAAATGGAGGAATCTGCAGACACTGAATGTCTGCCTAATTATTTGTTGTTTGTTTGTTAATAATATATATTTATTTATATATTTAAATTGCTAAATGTATTTAAATATCATCAAATTAACTCAAACCATTAATAAAAGTCACAGCAAGAATGAGAAAGTCGCTATATTTGGTGACAAAATACCCAAATTCGCAAAACTGATGCCTTAGTTATACATATGAAAATGGAAGAAATAAAGAATATGGATCTTAGTTTATTTGAAATATATGTTATTAATCATTTTCACTGTGGTAACTGACAACAGCTGTGCTGTGATTTCAGGTTTTGTTAAATGATGACAGAAAAAGATGTCTGCCTAATTATTTGTTGTTTGTTTGTTAATAATATATATTTTTTATATATTTAAATTGCTAAATGTATTTATTAATTTAGACAACTAAATGATCAAATGAATCAGTATATGCACAAACCATTAATAAAAGAATGCCTGTAATGAGAAAGTCGCTATATTTGGTGACAAAATACCCAAATTAACTACATGAAAATATTGGCCATTCAGAATTTGAAAGAAATAGATTATGGAATCTTAGTATTATTTGAAATATATTTTGATGTGATCACCATAATTTTATGTCTAATTGGTGCTGACAGTCCAAATAATTTTACTTACCCAATCACCTTTTTTAACAGTACAGCAGTTATTGTAAGTATATTTTTGTTATATGTTCATTCATGCCTGTTCATAATGCATTGCTATAAATTTAGACAACTGAAATGATCAAATGAATCAGTATATGCAGATATTAACATGGATCTAGATTAATGAATGCCTGTAAAAGTATGTTAGCTATTATATGTATCAGCATAT
The DNA here is from genome assembly GCA_027564155.1 of Gymnocypris eckloni scoliostomus. Classification (NCBI taxonomy): domain Eukaryota; kingdom Metazoa; phylum Chordata; class Actinopteri; order Cypriniformes; family Cyprinidae; genus Gymnocypris; species Gymnocypris eckloni. Next base: position 50,222,658 of record CM050413.1, on the reverse strand, counting down.
TGGGATATTTTTCATGTTACCAAAAACTATCAACTACATGAAAAATATTGGCCATTCAGAATTTGGTAATTTTCTTTTTAGATTATTAATATTAGGTATGTGTCATGAAAACATGTTGATGTGATCACCATAAATAAGTCAATATTCTAATTTCTAGAAATCCAAATAATGCAGTGGATGTGTTAATAACTATGTGAAACATTGGCCAGTGCGAATTTGGAGATTTTTGTCATGAAAACCTAGATTAATAAATGCTGTAAAAGAATGTTAGCTGTTACAGAAGAGGCTCCTGTACCGCCTCCCTCGCACCACCAGAGAGAGCCGTCCCCTGAATATTAACCATCCCCATTCAGACTCCAGTTCCCATCATTCCTCATACCTGGGACTGACTGATCATCCACACCTGCAGCTCATTTACACACACACATATAAGCCACACACACACACACACACACGGACTCCTTGCGAAGTCTTGATTTGCCCCGGCTGTCTTTTCTGAGCGTTATACCCGTGTTTGATTTCTGTGTACGTGACCTTGGACCGTTTCCTGTTATTCTGATCGTTTACTGCCTGCCCCGACCTCGGCTCGTTTCACCTGAACTGTGTTTGCTAGCCGCCTGTCCTGACCCTCCGCCTGGTACTCGACCTTGTCTCTGTCGAACCCCTGCTGTTCTGCCTTGCGGGTATCTGACCCTGTACTGTCTGACTATTCTCATTAAAAGCTGCAAATGGATCCAAATGCTTCTGACTCATCACTACAGTTAGCTATTTTAGCAACTGATCTTAACATACAGAAGTGTATTTTTACTAGTGCTGTCAAAATTAGTGCGTTGATGCAGGAGATTAATTTTTTCAGATTAACGCATTCAAATTATTTAACGCAGGGGCGGAGCCTATGGTTGGCCACCCCACTCATAACTGCTGTTTCTGTCAGTTTTTTCTTAACAAGAAGTCCATTTATTCAGCCGCAGAACGTCTTTATGATCAGATCAATCCGGAGATGTTTCAGATGCACGCATCAGCTTCACTTCAGCGGCAGGTGCGCGAGTCAAACAAGCGCGGAAACCGGCGCGCGCGACAGCCTGTATCAATTCATTTCAAAGCGCGAAATAAACTACATGCATGCAATGTCGTGGTCAGGTAAGGCATGAAGTTACCAAAAAGGCGATCAAAGCTGCCTTAAAACTATACGCGCATGTAATATGTTATATATGAGTTGAGTGAAAATATGATGCGTGTCAGATCCGCGTCATGTTCAGCAGCGACATCTCTTAAAGAAATAGCACCCAAAACAACCCAATAACCAGCTGCTGTGACGTCTGTTCATCAAGAATAAAAGACAACAAGAGGAAATCAATAAGTGGTATATAGCTGTAAGTCTTTATCTTTATTTAGTTTAGAATTTAGTGTTTCATAGCTTTATTATATTTCTGCGGAGAGGCACAGGAAGCTAAGTATAACATTTATTATAATGTGAAGATTGTTTTAAGTTCACTTAAATAGAAGTTATTTTTAAAGTCTAATAAATTATAAAATTGATAGCTCTTAATTATAATGTATTGTTTAATGGCTAAATATTTAAATATTGGGTGAAATCAGTATTACTTGCTATCAGTGACACTGGCCTTCAGTCATAAAAAGATGACATTAAACAAATATAAAAATATGTTTGTACATTAATTTGAAGATTGAATGTAAAAGTATTGCAATATTAAAGTATATTTAAAAACTTGAATGTTAGGTGGGATTAATCGAATAATTTCAGAGAAAATGTGTGATTAATTTGTTTTTGTTTTAATCGATTGACAGCACAAATTTTTTTACCAAAATGTGTATTATATTATAATATTTATATTTAAATAGTATATTACAGTGTTGGGTAGTAACAGATTACATGTAACTGTGTAATCAACTTCCAAAAAAGTAATTGTTATTAGATTATATAACATTTTAAAATACTCATAATCAGACTACAGTTACTTTTTTATTGATTACATGATAACATTTTATTCACACAATTGCAACAAATTATTCACAATACGTTCACTTCATGTTGTTAATTACAATGAAGTAATTTTATTTTGCGTTGTATTTTTACTGTATATCAGTATGGTACAAGATTATCCTTTCAATGTGACAGTTATATCAAAACTAATCTGAACATAATCAAAAGTACTCTGATTATTTGTGACCCTGGAGCACAAAACCAGTCATAAGTAGCACAGATATATTTGTAGCAATAGCCCAAAATACATTGTATGGGCCAGAATGATCCATTTTTCTTTTATATCAAAAATCATTAGGATATTAAGTAAAGATCATGTTCCATGAAGATATTTAGTAAATTTCCTACTGTAATTATATCAAAACATAATTTTTGATTAGTAATATGCATTGCTAAGGACTTAATTTGGACAACTTTAAAGGTGATTTTCTCAGTATTTGTATTTGTTTTTTATCCTCAGATTCCAGATTTTCAAATAGTTGTATCTCAGCCAAATATTGTCCTATACAATCCATACATCAATTAAAATATGATTTATTCAGCTTTCAGATGTATAAATCTCAATTCGAAAAATCAACCCTTATGACTGGTTTTGTGGTCTAGGGTCACATATGATATTAAATATGTAATAGATTACTTTACTAACAAAATTTTGTCATGTAATTTGCAATTTGTAATATAAGTAATCTACCCAGCACTGGTATATTATACAATTTTTTCCAGAATAAAGACTTAAGCAGACTATAGATTGTGCATGTAATAATTATTAGCACACTGATTGCTGACAGGATCGGGTGTGTACAGCGTGAGAGTATTCTCAGTACAGTCGGCCCTGTTGATTTGTGTATATGCCTCACGCTGAGTGATTTTATGGGAGATGGGGTGGGGGGTCTAAATGTTGCTAAATATGGCATCCGAGCAGCAGGGGAATCTGTCTGCGAGCCAACACTTCATTATTGGCTCTGTGTTAGCGTGTGCGTGTGTGACAGCGAGGGCAGAGAATGACAAGTGTATGTGTGTGTGTATTTCTCGGCAGAAAAGTATACTTCCCATGGGTCCAGCCCTGGGTCCTGTGAGTAAAATCTCCATCATTGACATGAATGATCACGCTCTCTGATTGGCCGCTCTCAGGTGCAGATGCTGATGATGTTTCACTGTCCCCTCGTGAGAGAGAGGCGGATGAAGACTTGAGCCACGAGCTGACAGTCTGATCACTGGAGTATCTCATCCTCCCCTCCTCTTTTCTCACACGAAATAAGAGAAAGCGTTCTGTAGCGTGAAACCTGAGCATCTTTGTGTTTCTGTGAAGCCGCCGAAGGTTCAGCAGCTCTTCTAAGACCACAAGGTAAGAAAATACCTCGAGTGCAGGACTCTTCTGCGTGTTCAATAGTGCTGCTTCATTTAAAGTAGAAAGTAGTCTTAAACTAGAACGGGAGCTTTTTGTCTTGTGTAGTTTGATGCACTTTTTAATGTGAAGATGTTAAATGCAAAACTCTCACTAGTTGCTGTTTATATGAGAGGCTATTTAACCCCTTTTGGCCTATTATGAATCTATATTGAGATGTAATTGAAGACATAGTTGAGAAACTATATTTAGAAAACTAATATAGTAGTTTTGTGTACGGTTATGTAGAAAAGCTCTTTAGATTAGTTTTGAAGTGCAGAAGGTTCGATAACCGAACGGTTATGTTTTATTTAGTGTCTCAGCTCACTTGGCAAACAGAAAATGTTGATTCTTCCTGACTCTTAGGAAGAAGAAATTACATAGGATTAAAAGTGCATCATTTTAACAGCATCTTCTGGATTTGAATAGTTGAAGTGTGACCATGTCCGCCCCAGTCAAGAGGACTCAATGGGACGAAGAAGACCTGACTCAGTTTCGTGAGGATCACGGCCTTTCCAAGAAAGTGCTGCTCAACTGCTGTCTGATCAGGCGGATCATCTCCTGGGCTTCCCCCAACAAAAAAGGCAAATTCCTCTTCGAGATAAGTAGCATCGCTGTAGTACCACCAAACATGTGAATGTGAATTTTAGTCCACATGAGTTCAATTCTGTCTTTGCGAAAGTCTGATGGAGCTACGTTAGATAAAATAAAGCTTCTATATTGGTGTTGATGGTTTTATGAAGATTATTTTACATCCATGAAACTGTTTCCATTCCACAAAAGGTTCTTTACAGCGGATAAATGTTCTTTAGATAATACATTTTTTTCTTTTTGGAGAGAGAGAGCTGTTCACTGAAAGTTTCTTTGAGGAGCCAAAAATGATTCTTCTGTGGCATTGCAATGAAAACCTTCTTGCAATGGATTTTTTATGTTTTTAGATACTGTTCTTTATGCACAATGCAGTGTTTAAAGCGTCAGTTACATCACTTTACACAACATCTGAAGCTTTATTAAGGTTTTTAAAGAGCAATTTCATCCAAAAAATTAAATATTGTCATTATTTACTCACCCTCATGCCATTTCAAACCTCTATGGCTTTTTAGATATTTGGAGAAATATTTGTTTTTGGACAGTTTAAGTTACCAACATTCTTCAGAATATCTTCTGCTGAAGAAAGTGTGGATGAGTAAATGATGACGGAATTTTTATTTTGGGTAAACTGTCCCAAAAAGAGTGAAGATTTTGCACTATTTTTCCTCCGTCCCACAGTGTATCTGGCTTTTTATCAGTTTGGAAAAAAGAACAAAGGCTCATTAATTTAGGTTTTGTAAAAAATAATACTGCAGTTTTGCAATCAGTTAGAAAAAATGGGAACAGGTAATGTTCCAGGATGAGGCAAATGTTTAATTCTGACGAAACATCTGGCGATCTAATTTCAGAAAGTGACACAGAGCTCTCCGAATGTTGCTTTCAAAAACAAACATTTGTATGTTCTTCAAATCTGATTTGAAACTATCCTCTGGCAGTCTTACAGACGTTACGAGTTGTTTTGTTTCATCAGAGAACCTGCATGGGTCCAGTTCATTAGAGATACACAAATACTCTTTACAAACAATCTGTTTTACTTCTTTGTATTAAATCAATAGTTCATCCTGTCATTATTTACCCAACATCATGTTGTTCCAAACCAGCGTGACTTTTTTTTTTTATAGAACTCAAGGGAAGATATTTTAAAATCATTTTGGTTACCACTTATCTCCAAAAACCCACTGAAGCATTTCTCAAAATATCTTCTTTCACATCCCACAGATGAAAGTAAGTCGTACATGTTTGGAAAGACACGAGGATGAAGAAATGATGACAGAATGTTAATTTTTTGGGGTGAACTTTCCCTTTATTAGAGACGTTGTTCTATTGTGGTAGTAATATCATTTTTCATATATCGCTGGGAATCTTTAAGACATTCTTGCTTGCTCTGCTTCTTGAAGTCAAGCCGCTTGACACATTGATGTCTAAGCGGCTGAAAGAGGGACCTTGGGTAGTAATGCTGATGTGATATTGATCATGTTACTGCCCTCTGTGGGATTTATGTTGCGTTCAGTGTTTCGACCGATCAGACTTTATGGTCTTATATGAAGTGACAGGCATAATAAATCATTATATTAAAGTGAAAGGGATATCGATGAGTTTTACAGTTGTAAATTTACAGTCTCTCATTTGTTAAATGGCTAAGAGTGTATGTGGTGTGGTTTGCTTTAGCCCTTTCTGCATTGGTTTAAGGGGATTCTTTCAATCTTACAGTGTGAAATGAAGTAATAAACAGCTAAACAGCTTCCAAGCTTGAAACCGCTAAGTGAGTGTTGCTAGCTAAAAAAAAGACCATTCTAGCAAAGTCCATGGAAACTGACTAATGAAAGTAAAGCAGATGCTGAGGGAATGTAGTGGTTCAAAAAGATTTCTGAAATTCTCAAGAGAGGGTAATACAGCATGGCATAAAAATAAATAGCATGCTCTAAATAGATTTGTGGTTCATTCCGAGCTGTGCATCACATGATGTGTTTATGTCTGTGTGATGGAGTCTCAGCCTGTGTTTGTATGTGTACATGCATCTGTGTCTCTATTCATAAGACAGTTATTATCTAAGGCGCTGTGTGCTGTAATCACACGGGCTCAGGAAACAGCTGGGCCCTTCATTGTGTCAGGTGCTGCTGTCACTGAATGGACAAACTCAATGGGTTCATTTGGCTGCTTCAACACTGGCCTGTCTCAGTGCAGCATAATCTGCTTTGACTATATAATTGCATTCAAAAACATAACCTTCAAGATGGATTAAACTGAAACAGCAGAAAACTGCATTAGTAAAAGTGATATATGGCATCAAATCTGTCTTCAGTATGTTATATCTGCAATGCAACCACATAACAATGTATTTTATGAAGCTGCGTAACTGCGTAACAGAACTTTATGGACGTTTCATAGTCTCATTGAATATTTGATTCGCTGCACATCTGCGCTTCAGTTGCAAATGTCCTTTATATTTATATTAATGGTCAGATTAGAGCCATTGCTTCATTCATGAATAGTTTGTAATTATTTCAATTCAGATATTGTAATATACTATTCTGCTGCATAATTAAAAGTGACATTAACCTAGAAAACTGGACTGAAAGTTGTCATTAAATAATTAAATAAATTATTTTGTGAATGCATGTTATAGGACTTACTGTAAATGCTTCATCCATACATGTTTATTTATATAATTTTGACCTAGAAATGTCATGCCATAAATGCCTTAACTCAGTCTTCCAGTGAAAGCGGTGGATTTCTCTCTGGTGTTGTTTGCCAGGCTTAACAATCGACTGTAAGCTCTCATTCACGTTTTGAGTACAACCAAAGACTTCAGAAATATCAAGACAGTGCTCTCAATACAACGAATGCTATCATTAATTTGAGAGACTGTATATCAAACGGGCAATCTTTGGTCTCATTAGTGTCAGACTGTGTCTCTCCGTGTCTTGTGTTTCCCCTCCTCTCGTGCCCATATATGGTTAGTTCCTGTTCCTGTCCTCATTTGTGTTCATCAGTTCCCAGCCCTGTGTCTTTAGTTAATTAGTCCCCAGCCCTGTGTTATCAATTACCTAGTTTAGTTTCCCCTTTAAGAGCCCTGTGTTTCCCTGCCTCTGTGTCCAGTCTTAACGTCATTTGGTGTGTGTACCTGTGCTCCAGCGATCGCTGTGTTTCAAATAAAGTGTGTAAAGGAAGTTCAACGCCTCCTCGTTCCTGGCTCCCCCGTGCACCGTGACAATTAGTCTATTTTTTTTTTGAATGCAACTTGTTAGCAACTGTTTTTTTTTAAGAAACATAACAGCTTAAAAAATCAAGAGTGTGTTGTAACTGGTTTGTTTTATGCCGTAGAATAAAACGTGGAAAGTATCTTGAGCTTGTGTGAACCACGGACCTTATTTAAGGGATTTAATCAAAATCCCATTCAAAACACCCATTGACTCTTGGACGATGGAACTGGAAGTGCTAAAATGCTAACTCGCTTCTGGGTCTTCACCTACATCATAGTTCCACCACTCTATTGATGAACTTGCTGCTTCTGGCAAGGGGCGGGACAGTAACGTCGTCAAAGAGTATAGAATACCAAGAGGCGAAACTCTGATGCTTTTAGGGTAACAGACACTAGGTGGCGCTTCGGTAGTGTTGCCGCCATTTTGGGGTGAAAATTCCTACTGGATAATGTTACAGATATACAGAAATAGACAGAATAACAATGAAAGAAAAAAACGCAATGTTGGGCAATCCACCGCAAAAAAATGATCAACTTGACAGTAAAAATCTTAAATTTTCATTGTTTTCTCAAAGACCCTGACAGGTCATTATTCACAAAACTGTAAAAATATTGTGTGTTTTGAAGCAGGACGTAGCGCTGTCTTATGCACCTGCTAACTGTTTTAGGAGCGATTCTCATTTTCACATCATCTTTGGCTTTCGTTTCTGTCCAGTCCACTTGTTTTATCGTGTTTAACCACAGCTGTCGTCGTTTTTTTGTCTGGCAGTGGCAGCAGGTATCGATCGAATTTCTAATTTGAGGCTGTATTATGTCGATTCTGGCACCCAACATCACAACAAGATGATATTTTAAGCTCCCTATGTTACTTAGCAGCATCTGCGCCGGTTTGAATGGGCAGTTTTCCCTTTGTTTTGCAGGCTTGCAGCTAGCGCTATGACGTAATTGTGACGTCAGCCCTACATGTGACTAGTTACCTGTGGTTGGCCTAGCTGCACGTCACTCAGAAAACAACAGGCCAATCAGAAGAGAGGCTCATGAATATTAATTAGTCAGGACATATCGATCTGTTTTCAGCAGAGCTCTTGAGAAAAGAGCTGTAAAAATATATTGAGAGGTTTTTGGTACTTATACCTCAGATATATATTCTTAAGGACATCAACACCTAAAATAAAACTCCAGAAAGGTGTAAAATATGGGACCTTTAGCAGTAGGCTATTTAGAAAAGAACAACAATTAAAAATAAGAAGCTATAGCTATAAACGACAAACAAAAACAAATTAATTTAGCCTAAAACGAAACGATACCAATGTTGGGTCTCTCGTTCGACACAAAATCAAATGTTCCCATATTCGCGATGTGTTTGAATGCCAAAATATAACTGACCTTGTATATTTATTTTCCAACAGTCCTATTTTTTCTGTCATTAATTTAAATTCATACATTAATGGTATTAATTCAGTTGATAATGCTAACAGTTGAACTTGAAACATTTTCAGCCGAAACAGACATGGTTTCTAGAGAGCAAAGTGTTTTGTGGAAAAAGGGAAGACTTTAAAAATAAAGTCTGTGAAATAAACTGTTAAACAAATGTGATAATCACTAACGTTAGTTATTGTACGTTATTGTTGTCATCATTCTGGCTGTATTTCAGCTTATTTCACAGATTTTTTAAACAAAGCAGCTAGAATTTAGTGGAGTGCCGACAAAAGAAGCCCTTTATATTTAAGTATGATACAAATAAATATATATACACTTTAAAAGCATTATTGTAAGATGATCAAGTGCGACTGCTTCCTATTATTCTACGGTGTTTTTGTGTGGTTTTCAGTCCAAAATGGCGGCTGCACAGTCATGTCATGGGCGCAACTGTTGCTATGGAGCGTTCTATTGAGTTCCGCCTCTTGGGCTTCTATACTCTCTGACGCTGTCTAAGCTGTTCACCAATCACAACGCACTGGGACAGCTAACCAATCACAACACGTTTCGTTTTTCGGAATTCAGGCCTTCTAGTGATGGGATCATTTACTGACTCGAACCTTTGAGTCTCGTTCAGCAAAATGAACAAATCTTTTTTCAAGTCGTTAAGTTCATTTTGTTAATTTGAGCGAAATATAATTCAAATGTTACGTGTTACTTCCCTAACACATCTACTACTTATGCAAACGTTGATCACACTACAAACAACACAAACCTATAATGCTATAAGAAACAGAAAAGATGAATGCATTGTTTACCTGGGTCTTTAATCTATGATTAGCTCACCTCACCTCTTATCTGACATGTCTCCGGGTTTGAGTCGTTCGTTCATCACATGACTGCCTCATATGTTAAACCTATGCAGTCTGAGCCGGACAGAGAACTGATTAGTTCATCTCGAGTCTTTTGAGTCGTACGTTCTTTTGTCACGTGACATGACAGCATAGAGGAATTAGTTTATTTACAAGCTTCCTTACAAACGGGCGCATAGTTATTATTATTATTATTTACTCTTACTGTTACGTGATGCATTTCTGGTCTCACATTGTAGCTTTTTATTTCTTACAGTTTATAAATGTGTGAATTTCTGTCATGATGGTTCTTTTCCATAACTCTGAATGTAGAGAATGAGCAAACAGCACGCAAACCGATCTCAAATGGGTGCTCGACTAAAGAAGTAGAAGCGTATGGAGGAATGCAAAGTCGGCAACACCAAAAGCTCCAAAAATATCAAAAGATTTATTAGTAAAAACTATCACATAGCGTGTAACGTTTCGAGCACGCAGGCTCTTCATCAGACAAATGAACAACACTAATATGCCACTTTTTATACACCTCCATGCAGGTGATCAAAAGGTCACATGACCCAATACAAAACTGTCATAATGATACCCAAACAAATAAACCAAAACAGAAAAAAGAAACAAAAAATAAACAATGTGTTGTATTAAAAACAAAACAAAGCTAATCAAAATACAATACTCAAATAATTAAACAGTATTGAATAATACGTAAATTCAACCAGTAACATCAAAACCTAAATTAAAGCCATATGAAAAGAATATATAAAAATTAAAGAAATGGACGGATATCGAAGTCCTCATTTAATCCCCTAGGGGACAACGTGTCTAATGTGAAAATCCAAAAAGCCTCACGTACAGGTTTTGATGTTACTGGTTGAATTTACATACGAATTTGTTTAGTTTTTAATGGGTAGCAGACCTCTAATTTATAGTAACTGTAAAAAAAAAAAAGTAACACAAATGATTATAATTATTATTGATTTGTCTTAATTTGAATCATTGTAAGTCATCCTGAGGTTCACTTGAAAGTTTGCTGAGCGCCAATTGAGAACCACTAATCGAAATACTTCTGATTTGGTCTAAAATGAGTCGTTATTGTAATTCAAAGCATCCATGGAAGGTTAATGTTCAGATGACTGTGGTAGCACTAGTCTGTGACCACTGGATGGGGCTGTATTCATATATTTCCTCATTCACTCAGCCAAACAACAGCACTGAGTAGACTAGACTACAAACAGAAACTGAATACTCTAATAACAGAGCTGTGTCAGTTTGTAGGCCACCCTGAAGGCTAATTCACCACCGGCTCTTCATCTGCTATAGGGATGTCCTTGGGTTTTCTATAACAGTGTAATAGTTTAAATAGGGTCTGTGGTTGACATTGCTAGGAAGAGGCTGCTATCTTTTGTTCTGCCAGATCAATTACAGTCTCAACACTACCATGATTCATCAAGCCGGTTCATTTAACTCATATCCTTGTGATAGTTGTAGCGTTTTTATATCAACTTGTCGGCAGCTTCCATATTTAATCCATGTTTGAGTTATGATCATCATTTACTTACCATCATGTTGTTTCAAACTCATATAACCTCATTTATTTTGTGGATCACACAAAAAAGATGCTGTTCTTTTCCATTCAATAAAATTATTTATAGAGCAAAGATTACCCTTGTGAGAAAGTGTACATAAAATCTTAAAACTAAATTAATTAATTAATTAATAAATGTAGCTGCTGATAATGTATCAATTAAATATAAGGTCACTTAAAGAGAGACAGTTTTATCAGTGTTTCTTAAAACACCTTTAAGTACATTTTTTTTGAATTAATTTCAAAACATTTACAAATAATATATTTAAATACTAAATTGCAACTTCATGCTTACACATGATGTGTAATTACAAATACTTAAATGAATATGAAATACTCTAGTTTCAACAGAAATAACATTTGAATAGAAAGTATATTTCAGTTTATCTTAAAGTCTTGTCGGTACATTCAGCAGTGTACTTTAACCATATTTCAAACAGACAAATATGTTACAACAGACGTAGAAAAATATACTTATGTCCTGATAAAGTGAGTAAAATTTCATGTAAATGCTAATTAAAATGAGTATATATTTAACCCCCCAGAGCGAAAACACTGGATTAATGAGCTTGTATCTTATAGTACCCCTGAGGAAATACTATATTCTGTCAGGAAAACCCACAGACTTTGACTATATTTGGGCCCTTTTCTTGATGCACTACCTTTGTTAGGCTTTAATGATTGACCAGTTTCTATATTAATTGTTATGTGTATTTTTCCTTTCTCTTATTTTCTTGCTTCATCTCTGGACATTATTGTTTTTATTTATTATTATTGTTAATTATTGTAATTCTACCTTTGTTTAACATTGTTATGACACATGTTTTGACAAACATTTGAGACAATTATGCCGTGTGTGTGTGTGTGTGTGTGTGTGTGTGTGTGGGTGGGGGGTGTTTATCTTATTTTTTTTCTTTACCTTTTTTGCTAACTGTTAAAAAAAAGGAATATTCTGATATTCTTAGTACTTTTGCATACTAAATAATTGTATGTATATTCCCAATAAACATATCTTTACAAAAAATAAGTATATATTTAAACATTACATTACATTTTCATTTAATTGCAATTAACATCAGCACTTAAGTGTCTGAAAACATTACATTCAGTTCACACGCAAGTATATTGTTTTACAATATATTATTTCCATAATAATTATTTTTAAAAGTATGATAAAGTGTACATCTTTAAAGCTCAAAAGAGCACAATAAAAGCATCATACAATTAGTCCATATGATTTATTCACATTATTATAATTCTCCTGAAGCCAAATGATCACTCTGTGATGAACAGACTGAAATCTAATTCTATTCACTGAAGAAGAAGAAGAATAAATCCTGTTTGAGAGCTGCTGCGGTCACCTTTCACTTCCAGTGTGTGGAACGAGCATCCTTGACGTTCTGCTGGATATATCTCTTCTTGTATCTCACAGTAATAATCAGTCATAACGGTTTTGAAACCAGGACGAGAGACAGGCTAAACACGCGGAGGAGTTTCTGTTAATGGAATTGAATGTTGGATTATATCAGAAGTAACAGTCGAGGCTGTACTGTATTTAGAAACTAGTTTTTGTCCAGTAGGTGGCAGTGGTGGATGTATAATACATTCACAGTTGACTTTCTGATTCTGTAATATTGTGCAGCTCTAGTATTTGTTCAGACTGGGCAGTGAATTAAAAGTGGAAGAAAGAAAATATTTAATGCATGAATTGGCATAAAGTGAGTCATTCATAATCTAAATCATCATAAAGGCCTAGTTACGGTTCCTTAACATCCCCGCAGCTTTCCACCATTAATATGTCATTATGCAGAGTTGCAAACATTGCATTTAGTACCATATTCTCCAAAAGTGGATTATTTTGTGAAGACTCATTTGTAGTATGAAACATCTGAATAATAATAATAATAATCTCACAGGAATGTGTAAGACACTGATTTGTAACTGGTTTTGCTTTAGGACCAGATTTGACATTATATTTTATAGATTTTATTTTATAAAAGTAAATAATAATAATAATAATAATAAATAATATTAGTTAACGTCTGGTAATGCATCAATAATAATAATAAAAATAAAAATAAAATCATAAATCATATTAGTTACTGTCAGGTAATGCATTACTAGCATTAACTATGTATTAATCATAAACTCAAATAAACTAATTTACTAATCTTTGCTAATGTTAATAAAATACAACTCTGAGTCATTAGTTCATATTAGGTCCGGTCCATTAAATAATGTTAACAGACAAAACTTTTGATTTAAATAATGCATTAGATGTTGAAATTAGCATCAACTAAGATTAATAATATATTTATTTTTATAATATTTATATATATATTTTAAAGTGTTACCAAACTAACAAATAAAATACAGATAATATTTATCATAAATAAATGAACAATTACTTATCCTTGTTAATACTGAAACTATATTTAATGTATTCTGGGTCATTTTTTGTCATATGCTATTTCTGTCCATGAGCAGGACTGAATTTAGGCCCAGATTGGAGTCACAAGCGGCCGTGTAACATCCCCTGGCGTGACAGTTAAAGTCTTGCTATAACACGTGACCAGATGTTCAGTGCTGTACTTTGTCCTGGGGTTCATTGTCTGTGTGGCGTGTCAGAGTTTTCAACCAGACGTCACTTGATTAATATCAGTATTTTCATGCTGATGCCCCATCGCCTCGCCTCGCCTCACACAGCTCTTCATGTTGATGAATGGCCTCGTGTACAGATTAATCAGCAGCACAGAATTAATAAATGAAGACGCCATGAAGATAACATTGACAGTCGTTGTCATTAGACTGCATTGACTTAGATAAAGTCAATCAGTAATATCTCCAAGTAACGTGCTTCATTAGTACTCTGTCCATTTATTTACTTCTGAAATACTTGGCAAAAATAACAGACATTACCTTACAACATGAATAACATCATCCAACACATAGTTATGTTATCAGCTTAATAATTTGGCTAAAAAATGAACATGAATTGTTTAAGTATTAGAGCTTATTGGGCCACAGCTATAGCTTCACACGTGTGCATAAAAGCTGTACAAATAAATAAAATGTTATTATTGTCAACTTGAATGCAATTGTACAAGCAAACAGGAGCTACTGACCTTTCCTCTCAATGTTTGTATTGACCACAGGGCAAAGTTAATGTGATTTATTCATAGGAGCTGGAATAGAGCGGTTTAGATTAACTACCAGTTTATCTTACTACTACCAGTACACTGATTGTTGGTGTACTTAAAGTAAGAAAAGTAGAAACTGTACTTGAACCTAAATGTACTTAATAAAATGAACTTGAAGTAGAGTATACTTCAATAAGTATAGCTTCTTAAAAATGCCTCTCATGTAAGTATTTGCCGTACAAAGGTTTCTAACATCCACATAATTTATCTAGATATTGTTGGACTTTCCATTATGATGCAAACTGAATATATGTTGTACAAATCATGGTAAATGTTCTGGGCAAATGGATGTGGCATGTAGAGGTGTATGGGTGCTCTAATTAATTCTTCACAGTGGAAATGACCTGGACTGAAGTGATTTCACAGATTATTAAACCTCGTAAAGTCCTGGTGATTGTCTAGGACAGGTGTTGTGCAAAATGACGTCAGTTGTGAAATGCATTTACATGGGACCAAACTATTGTTAAGTAGTGTTTCAAGTGATGTAGAAACAAACAATCAGGAACTGAACATGAATGAGGTTCATTTTATTTTTTACATTTGGCTAAACTACTACAAATAATTAAAGGAACAATTCAACAAAAAATGATAATTTGCTGAAAATTGATTCACATGATGTTTTATTAACAAGGTTCGGGAGGAGCACGATCAGATAATCAACCGATTTGGCACAGGTGCAACTCGTTTAGCTAACCATCCTAATGAGCACAACGCTTACATATATATATAGATACAGCCTGCCTACCTCTGTCCAGTGACAGTTTTCCGGCATCCCTCCTCCACCCCAACTCCTCACCCCTAATCTATTTTATCCCACATCTGGGATGGGGGAGTTCTCTAGGTTCGGGCCATGTTCCGGGCTTGGAGCCCTCCCCCAGGACAGCAAGCCAAAATATGCTTACTATTGCTATCAGATTAAATGTAAGGGTGAACTCGTGAACTTCGGGTCATCCAAAATTATCACGAGTTTGTTTCTTCATGGTATCAGATTTGGAGAAATGTATCATTGCATCACTTGCTCAGAAATGGATGCTCTGCAGTGAATGGGTGCCGTCAGAATGAGAGTCCAAACAGCTGATAAAAACATCACAATAATCCACAAGTAATCCACACCACTCCAGTCCATCAATTAATGCCTTGTAATGCCAAAAGCTGCATATTTTTAAGAACAAAAAGGTACTTTTACTTTAAACTG
Organism: Gymnocypris eckloni scoliostomus; assembly: GCA_027564155.1. Taxonomy (NCBI): domain Eukaryota; kingdom Metazoa; phylum Chordata; class Actinopteri; order Cypriniformes; family Cyprinidae; genus Gymnocypris; species Gymnocypris eckloni. The sequence goes on along the minus strand of CM050413.1, from coordinate 50,207,211 downwards.
TTGCTTCTGGCCACAGTCCATAATCCATAATAATGCTTCCTTCAGTGAAAAAGTCCATCTCCTGTTTTCCTCTCACAATAAAATTCACCCACATATTTGTTTAGATTTGTACTGTTTTTGATTGTAAATGCTGCTTGATCTGTGCATATTTCTCTCCTGATTCAGACATTTTTACTGGAGAAAGCACTATTATGAATAGAGGACTCGTATTTTAGCTGAAAGCAGCGGTTTGATATTAAAAACATCTTGATGGATTTGTTTCTTACAAACATGCATCTTCTCTCTTCACAAGATGTTAATTGATGGACTGGAGTGGTGTGGATTACTTGTGGATTAATGTGATGTTTTAATCAGCTGTTTGGACTCTCATTCTGACGGCACCCATTTACTGCAGAGCATCCACTGCTGAGCAAGTGATGCAATACTACATTTTTCCAAATTTGTTGTGATGAAGAAACAAACTCTACATTTTGGATGTAAATTGTCAGCAAAGTTTCATTTTGGGGTAAACTAGTCCTTTAAATGTGCAGTTTGACACCTAGAAGTCTATTTAGAAGACAACACGTTATCATTGTTTTAACATAATATAATGGACAGAATCACATTAGAGTGTCACTGTAATTAGCACTGTTGTTTAAACTTAGCCTAGTGTGCATTAGCTGCTGTCTGCAGGAAGACTTAGATAATGAATTTTCCATTAGCTCCAGTAGCCTCACATGCTGGCAGTTCACTCTCTGGAGGGGATGAAGTGGAGATGATGGATAGTATTAGCGGTTAAGCGTGGCTGTTAGCCAAGCATTAGCCCTGAATGGGCAAGCTTGAAATTGGCCTGTTGGCTGATGCACAGAATACTTTGTCTGATATGTTACACGGCATGTCTTTAGAAAACCTGAGACTGGGGTCATGCACATCTGTGAGCTGCTCACAACTACAGTACCACGATCACAGCTGACAACTGAAATGGCCATTGACCTTGACACTGACCCTGTAAACACATTGTTATTGGACATGTATGAAATGTGTGTAAAATGTGTATTACATTAAGTAATATGATAAAATAATATAATTGTATAATACTGTTTTTTTCATAAAATGTATGTAAAACACAGGGACGTCCTTTGAGCGGTGCAACTGGTGCGGTCGCACTGGGCCCCGTGTTTTGAGACCCCCCCCAGAACGCGAGTGGGACCCCGCTCCCTACCACGCGTCAGCTAAGGATGACCCTGGTAAAACTTATTATATAATTAAATAATATGATAAAATAGAATACACAAGTCAAAATAATGCTTAATTGAATGCCTTTGAAAGAAGTCTGTTATGTTCACCAACGGTGCATTTCTTTAATCAAAAATACAGCAACATTGTGAAATAATCGAACTGTTTTTGCAGTATAATGTATATATTTTAAATGTAATTAATCTGTTATCAGTTGTTATTCTTCCCAGTGATTAATACTGGTTCTTATTATCAATATTGAAAACATTTATATTTTTATGGAAACCATGATTGTTTGTGTGTGTGTGTGTGTGTGTGTGAAATTTATTTGAATATTTTGTAATATTAAACATGTATTTACTGTCACTTTTGATCATTTTAATATGTTTTTGCTTATTTACCTTTTTTTAGGCTTCTTGTAGTGTATCACAATTTCTACAAAAATACTAAGCAGCAAAAACGTTTTCCAACGTTTATCAAGCAGCATATTATAATGATATTCATGATCATGTGACACTGAAGACTGGAGTAATGATGCTGAAAATACAGCTTTGATCACAGAAATCAACTGCATTTTAAAATATATTACAATAGAACATTTCTTTTAAATTGTAATAATATTTCACAATATTTATTTTTACTGTATTTTTGATTTAAAAAATGCTGTATTGCAAAATTTAAAACTAAAAATAGAATAAAAAATAACCTCCGAAGCATTTTCAATCACTTACAGTGTTTATTGAAATAATGTTATATTTGATAAATATTGTGAAGGAAAATGCTTTGGAGGTTATACATTATATTATACATTTCACCACATGTCTATGTGCAGTCCTCTCCAGTTGTATTTACTGTAGTACAGCTTCACGACTGTCTACAGATTGACCCGTAGCTTGTTCCTCTGTCAGGTCTATACAGATCGTACCCCTACTCTGAAAGTAACCTACTTTAGCCATGCTTGTATTCCAGTGACGGCTCGGTGTTACGGTGTGTGTCTGTGGTATCTGCTGTATTGTGTCATGTGTTTTGTTATCTCCTCCCTCTCGTTATTTTCTGGTCTTTGATAGGTAGTTCAATGATGTGGTGCAGGTTCGTCATTGGTGGTTCGGACGAGGTGGGACCTTTATAAGGACGCTGCCGGCATTCACCGTGGAGCTCATTGGTGGTTCGGACGAGGTGGGACCTTTATAAGGACGCTGCCGGCATTCACCGTGGAGCTCATTGTTGGTTCGGTCGAGGTGGGACCTTTATAAGGACGCTGCCGGCATTCACCGGGGAGCTCATTGTTGGTTCGGTCGCGTCTGGGTTGAGAGCTCCTGGATCCCTCCTCCGGCCGATTATCAAACTTGCTTAACTTCAGTGAATTGTGAAGACCGTTGATCACTGCCATCTGTTCTAAAACATTGTGTTTTACAAACGTGGAGCGTAGGGGTGTTTGGGCTTTGTTTTTCGTTAGGTAGTTAGGGAAGTAAAGTGTACTTTTCTTTACATCAATTAGGTTATTTAATACTTCCTCTCTTTTCTTTCTAGATTGGTTTTGTTTGTTATTTTGGCCTTTGGACACCCCGAAGAGATGCTCTCTGTTTTTACTTGATCTTTAAATAAGCCTAATCATCTTAAACGACTAATTCTGTGCAGTTGTTTGATTATCGACCGGAGTGGTTTGAACATTTGGGATTCCATTACCACAACCCAGTTTGGTTATGCCCTGTTTGGAGTTTTGTATTATTTCCGAGTCTGGGCCTTCAGGCGATCTATAAATAGTAGGGATGATTGATATGGCATATGGTGACCCCTTGTAAGTTCCCTTGCCTGCAGGCAGAGATGACTTTCAGCACTAGACGTGGCTTCTCTTTGTAGTCATCACCTGCCTGTCATAATCTTCAAGTACTGGCCCAGCATCAGTGTCAATGCTAGGGTTTATAGTATGCTGTGATTTAAATAAAAATGCATGCCAGATACTGAAATATTAATGACAGAGAATGTTTGTAGTCTGTCGATAATAGTAAATGATAGAGGCTATTAGATTCATGCCATAGTTCAAAATAAAACACTCAAGG